>KL660101.1:0-41229 GCA_000732775.1 Stachybotrys chlorohalonatus IBT 40285 | reverse complement strand
TTCCTCCTCCTTATTATTATTATTATTATTATTATGGCCGATATGGCTTTTGCCTCCTCGGACATAACAGATCATCACATCCGGCTCAGCGAATCTTGTCGTGTCCAGTTCGTCGATCGCGTCCTGCCTTTGATTTGTTTCCACCACTTGAATCCTTTCCGGCACTAGCTACTCCCCAGCTATCCTTTCCAAATGACTCTGTGCGCCAGCTGCCGCGGGTTCGTCGAAATCCGAGAGCCTACCTCTATGACTCGCGCCTAACCTTTGCGCCACCGCCTCCCGGTTTCCAACGACGCCTACAACATGACATGGCGACCCGAGGACATAGTTACGAGTTTGTTGCTGTTTGGGGGTCGGTGAGCTACTGGCGAAGAAGTGATGTGCGATAGTGGAGATGTGCAGATCTGGCAATTCAGATCATTCCCTTGGCGCGGACTTCGAGACGCTTGTTGGTCGTGAAATCAGCTCGGCCGTCATTTCTTCTCCCTACCTTATCAGTTACTCTCGATCGATGAGAGTGATTACGCGAATGATATGTGTCAGAACTGACTTAACACGTTGTTGATTCATGTCACCGCTTCGTCACAAATGCCACAACTTACCTATCCCTACTTCCGATCTCTTCGGTGGTAACCGTTTCTAGGAAAACTCTCGGGCACCAAACCTCCCTCTACTGCACGCACACTTGAGTCTGTCTCGGTTCACTACCGGTGGCTGGCGTTGGAAATGCGGTGGAGATTCAATTTGCATGGCTGTCTTCGAACTCTTTGCCTCGACGCGATGAACCGTGTTTGCGTTGGACGCGGTCCTTGGTCTTTTTTTTTTTTTTTTTTGCGGACCTATATGTGACATGCTTCTCCAATGATATGGACTTATTTGCTTAGATGTGTGTCTTTGCGTATCCAAATTCCGTACCTTCTGGACCTAGCCATGTTGCGATGCCTTCACAGTCGTTGGACGGTTGCAAACATCCGTCTGCCAGTTCCTCGGTACGCCTTGGAGTATAAGAAGCTATCTATATCCCAAGGACATATTGCGGTAAAGTTTTATGAGTAGTTTGCTCTTCCTCAGATGGTCAAGGATTCGTTGCGTGGAGGAGCGACTTCATGCTATGTATGAGGGTGTACTGCGTCGTGGGACGTTTGTCACTTGGGAGAGGGAGGTTGCTGAATACGGTGCGGTTTCTAATACCTGGACACGCTACTGTGTACATCTATGTGCTGGGCCGAAATGTCTCCATCCAGCATTTACAGCTCCTCGGCATCCCCTTCTCCTCGTAGCTGGTGACAGCAATGGCGAAGAGGAAGGATTATACTAACCGTTCCAAGCTTGCTTAATTCGAATCACCAGGATGTTGGCTTTGACAAGCACAAATTTCGGTCACGTTAGCCGATGCTTGACCCGATCCTTTCCCAAAGTAACATCGCATTTATCATGAGGCCCAATACCAAGACTAGAAGATAACATACTTACAGCATCACTTCAGGAAGAGCATCTTGACTCTACAGATCGATAAGCCTTGTGAAACCCCCTCCCCCCAGCGCCGGAAAGCACGAACTTCATCCCCCATTTCATCCAACTCCAAACGCACCCATCCTCCTCGTTTCATGGCTTAGCACATCCCCGGCCCAGCGAACCCTGGGCCCGGATAGCTTCATCCCTGTTACGCACCCCGTGGCCCCCCTGCCTGGGAAAGCCGGTTTGGATTCCAAGCCTCTGGGTCGGGCCAAATCCTCCTCCACTGTCTCGCAAGACATTAACACCTCCCAGACTCCCCCTACCCCTTTCACGATGGCCAACTCGGCGGCCTTCCTACCACCGATATGGACGTCCCCATCTCCTCCGTCCTCATCCCCCTCTTCCTCTCACCTTCGCCACCAACATGACACAGCACATCCGCAACCTGCGCCGCAGCCACATGTTTCTCCCCTCGGGCCTTATGGCCGCCTACTCCATGACCCGTGTCGTTGCCAACGTCATGCGCATCGCTTGGGCCCGCAACCCCACCAACATGCACGTTGCCCTTGCCGCCGCAGTATTTGCCAACGCTGGTGTGCTGCTGCTGTTTCTCGTCAACATCCTCTTCTCGCGGAGGCTGCTGCGAGCCCATCATCCGCGTCTTGGCTGGGGTACTCCTGCTCGTGTCGTTTTCCGGGGCTTATTCGTTGTGCTAGGCGTGTCTCTGGTTATGGTTGTTGCCGGCATCGTCTACTCCTCTTACATCCTTGATCCGCTAGCTCTCTCGAGAATGCGTAGCTGTTATCTTGTAGCTTGCACCACGCTCTCTGTCCTTTCTTTCCTTCCCATTCCCATCATTGCCCTCGCCCTGGCACTGCCCCGTAAGAACAATATCGACAGCTTCGGCTTTGGTTCAATGAAGACCAAGTTTCGGCTCGTCACCTTCTCTTCCGTGCTCCTGGCTTTCGGCTCCATATTTCGTACCATTGCCGCATATTTCAGACGACCAGCCGAGAACCCTGCCTGGTATCACACCAAGGCCGCCTTCTATTGCTTCATTTTTGTGGTGGAGCTGTTTGTCATCTACACCTATACGTTCAGTCGGGTGGGTAGGCTTTTCTTCGTTCCGAACGGCTCCGGTACGCGCCAGTCTTACGCGCAAGCCGTGTTTCCGGTCCAAGCTTCAGCTTCCTCCGGTGGCAGCCACAGTGATACAGACACATCTGGCGATGACACGACGCTGGGCACCAAGAACGAAAAGGCTGCCCAGACCAAAATATCCGAGTCTCAGGTGTAGAGTCACCCTCGGTTGGGGGCGAAGTGTAGCGAGACGGGCTCGCTCGAGGTTGATACTGCAACCAGATCTTGCACGCTATTCTGTAGTCGAGACTCCTGGTTAGGCAGCTTTCATGTGGTCGAATGCATCTGTTTTCATTCGTTTAAGATGGAACCTAGAATTTTCATCAGCCCAGGCCGTCACATCACCTATTTTTGCGAAATATACCTAGAACCCCGGATAAGGCAAGATTCTCAGGAAATTCGAACCTTGATGTGTCGACATCACCAGGAAGAATTGGACTCGTTGGAATTCACATCGCATGCTGGTATACTTACCCTGCATCTTTACTCTCATAGCCATGTTCGGTCTCAAACCAGGTAGCGACATTCAGATTGTGTGCCAGGACTGGTCCCAAATAATTCTCTTTTGTTGCAACGTCAACTCTAAGATGCAAGCCTGACTTCAAACCCACACACGAAACATCTTGTGTGCGTTGGCACGGGGGTCTCCCCATGCTCAGACAACCCGGCAGATGGCTAAGGTACGGTGATAGTTTCATAACATCACGATTCATCATACAAGTGAACGAGGTCATGCTCCGATGTTTCCCGATAGACCTTTCCTGCCTCGTTGTGGAAACCCCCTAGCATGAGCTGTATACTGCTTATGACGCGATATATGCTGCAAAATTAGAGGAAGTAGTCAGGGGTTCCTGAGCAAAGTCAATATGATTGCCTATGAGCAAGCCAAAGGGAGAATAGCAACTCACGTCTAGAGACCATCGGCTCTCCCGCTCTGGGGCAAGGGTCGAATTGTAGGCTGTTCTTGGTCAGGTCCTAGTACTCCGTGAAATTATCCCAAACTCACAAGGTGTATTTCAGATGCTCGTCAATCTCCATGATTGCCGCTTGGTTTCCGCAACGATAACAGTAATTAGGTGCTAAAAAGTGTCAGTACGGGTGCATCTAGGGTAGGTAGAAATGTCGCAACTCACCAGAGAAAATGGTTACAACGTTGCGATCCTGAGACCAGTTGTACCCCTCCATTACAAGCTGATGTGCTCGAGCGATCAGCGTCAGGCCATTGTTGTGATTGAAGGCCTCTGAGATATCCTGTCCAAAGGTGTATCCCGCACCACGTGGGGAGATGCCCCAGCCGCACCTGTCGTCGGGATCTGACCACAGAAGGTCGCACATGGGGCCTTCATGCGGGACTTCCTGGATGCGATCCAGTGCCCTGATATTATCCAGGGTGTCAATGCTGGGAGATAGACCACCGTGAAGACAGAAGATCTGGTTGTCGATGAGAGCAGTGAGGGGAAGGTAGTCGAAGAGGTCAGTGAAGTGCTTCCACACGTTGGCATTGCCGTACTTCCTCAGGCACTCGTCGTAGAAGCCATAGACCTGTGTGATCTGGCGGGATTCGTGGTTTCCACGAAGAATGGTGATGCGCTGTGGGTATCGGATCTTGAGAGCAACGAGAAGGGTAACGGTCTCGACCGAGTAATAGCCTCTATCGACGTAATCACCTAAAGGACGGGCGTGTCAGTATGGGACGTGTGATGGCGCGAGGAAGGCAGGCTAGAGTTGGCGCACCCATGAAGAGGTAGTTTGTGTCGGGATTGGGGCCGCCAATTTTGAAGAGCTCCATGAGATCGTGGAACTGGCCATGAATATCGCCGCAGACGGTAACCGGGCATTTCTATTGCCGATAGGGTTAGCGGGACGTGCTCGCGGACTGGACAGGCAAGACGGCGAGAACATACCACAGGCTGCACATTGGATTCTTCTTGTAAGACTTCGCGCGCCTATTTCGCAGAGTCAGCTCACATCCGGAATGCGGTCACGCGAGGTCGGTATCGGTAACGGATGATTAGCCAGCCAGCACGCGATGGTTGGCGGAAACGTAGAGCGAAGCGCAGGCCCAGCATCAACCGCTGGCTATCATTCGTAGTCATCTCCCAATTGTTGGGATGAAGCCGCTCACCTTTTCGCAGAGTCTTTGCACATCAGTCTCGCTCAGCTGCTTGCAGTTCATGAGGCTCTCGATCCAGCCATCCAGGGTTGGGACCGACGCAGGCTCGGTCTGCACAGGGGACACATCTGCCGGGGCCCTCCCGACATCCTCCATATTGGTATCCATGATGCTTCAAGGTTTCGGCTGCCGAGCTGCGTGCTGTTGTTCAGAGGGGAGGCGTTGCAAGAATGACGTTTTCCGGTCAAAGATGATGTCGCGGGCGGTGGGGCTCCAACTTCGAATGTGCTGTTGTGCCTCCCTTAGCAACGATAGAGCGGGGGAAATCGCCGTTGGATTTTGTGGTATGGGGGGAGGAAACCGGATTTGCAGAATCAAACCGCGCCGCGGGATAAGATATTCCAATGATAGGAGAGGCTCGTGCTATTTTCGCTCGACGGGAACTCTGGCAATGCGTTATCGAAGGAGGACTGGGGGCGGTGATGGAAGATGGGAAAACAGGAGCAGACGCAAGCACAGGTAAGGTAAGGTAAGGTCAGGTACCGACGTAACAATTTCATCGCACAGGAGTCTAATGTCATTGGACCGTGGGGCGCACGCCGCTGATGGCTGCTACGGTGGCTAGGTCGCTTAATCTCCAATTGGGGTCTCTACAGCACCTTCTCGTCCCCTGTAGCTCCCCCCAATGTTCTTAGCGCAGGTGCTACTTCACAGAGCCAAGCATTGACTGTTATGTTCAATAATAAAAGGAGACGTGAGATAGGCTGGCCCACTTCTGATGATCTGAGGCTCATCAAACGTGCTAATGAAATATCACGATCCCTCACTATCGGAACCCCGTCAATGTAGGCAGTGGTAGCTGGCTCATGCGCAGATTCAACTTCAATAGTGCAGTGGCAGGCGTTTGTCGAAGCCCTTGCTCATATTTATGTTCGCTCCTTGAAACGTGGTCCAAGCCTATTTGGTCGTTCTTACTATTTGCTGTTCAGCTCGTCTCCGTCATACCACAGGTGCGTTATCGACATTGCGCTGTCAAAACAATTATATCACGCCAGGCCCAGGCCGATCTGACCTTGGCCTTCTAGTCGCATCCCATCCTCCTCTACCTCCTTACCCACCATATTCGTAAAGTCTAGGCCGACCTCGGACAGCAACCTGGCGTGTGCCTTGGCTCTATCCATGCACTGCGTCCAGACTTGCCCGTCTCGCTCCGTGCTGCTGAGCTGTCGTGCCAGGATCACGTTGAAGCTTTCTACTTCCTCTTTGGCCCACTTGACGCAGGCGCTCATCATCGGTGGTGGAAAGCAGCCCTGAAAGCACTGGACCGTATTGTGGATGATGGTGAAGTAGACAAAGGACAACTGCCAGATGTAGAGATGGAGGTCACCTTGAAAGATGCATTGCCTGGGTCAAGTTAATTTCCTCCGATGTACAATGTACGGTAATGGCATACCTGGATCTCCTATGTATCGTGTCACTCCGAGCAGTGAGGTAGGCCTCCCTGGCTCTGTCATCGAATCCGAGCCTCGTGAGCCAGCTGACGTGTCGCTGCGTCTTGTTCTGGTTATTGTGTGACAACTCCAGCTCGCGGAGGACCATAATTGCCAACTTGCTCGACCTTTCTTCGACTTTGAAGTTGATGAAGTCCTGGGCCACAAGATTATTCTTCAATCCTCTGGCGAGACCCTTGAGCTTCTCGACCCGCGCGACGGCCGGCTCAAATCTCTGAAGCGCAACGTCAATATCCAGCTCGTCCATCTGCCCTTCTACCCACCGCAGATTTTGCTGCTTCCCGTCAACCTCGATAAGCATGTCTTTGATGTCAGATAGCGTCTCGAGAAGCTCCGTCTTCTGCAGCAACCCAGGGTCCCTCGAAGCAAAGTAGTTGATCGTCTCTTTAGCCTTGTTATTCGCCTCCATCTCTGATCGCAGTCCTTTGCGTAGCTCCTCCACGGCCTTCCGCACATTCAGCAAAAGGGCCTTCTTCTCGGCATCCTCGGACTTCTCGGTACGATAGATGAACGAATCCTGGCCACCTCCCCTCACCATGATCGCATCAGCAAGCTTGCTCGTGCCTCCCGAAGCTTCGCCGGTGCCTGCCATGTCCACTACTTCGATGTCTAGCAGCGGCCAGCAGCGATCCGCCACCAATTTCGACGAGGGGTTGCGCGAGCTGGGGTTGGCTGACTCGACCTTCCTCTTTTTACGGGAAGCAATAAGAAGATGATCATTGAGAAGGAAGA
Organism: Stachybotrys chlorohalonatus IBT 40285; assembly: GCA_000732775.1. NCBI lineage: Eukaryota > Fungi > Ascomycota > Sordariomycetes > Hypocreales > Stachybotryaceae > Stachybotrys > Stachybotrys chlorohalonatus. The sequence continues at coordinate 34,275 of KL660101.1, read as the reverse complement.
TCTGCATCGCCCGTCGAGATTTGTACGTCGCATTGTCCAGTTCAATCCAAAGTCCGGCATTCTGAACAACGTGACGGCCAGGCGAGTTGGGCAAAAACTTCTGTGAGCCTTCCACGCTCTTGTACAAAGCCTGCATCTGCGAGTTCCACAAGGCGCTCCTATCGGCAACAGAGCTTCGCTTGTCCCGCTTGCTCAGACCCGTAGACATCTGCCCCGACATGCCCGCGGTCTCATCACCTCGTGAGGATGCTGACCTTAAGGCCGTGGTGTTCATTTTCAACTCCGACATCAGTGTCCGTAGAGCCCTCATCTCGCCTTTGAGTTTTTCTGCTTCCTTGCTGATTTTGATGAATTGCGTACGATTTTGCATCACATTTTGCTGTAAATCTGCCGAGGCACGTCGTTTGAGCTTTCGCAACGATTCCTCGTATTCGCGGATCTGATCTTCCGTCGCATCACTTAGGACACTCGACACGTATTGATCCGGGACCATGTTCGGGTCTCTCAGCGCATTAATGTCCACTGTCGGAGCAGCGCCACCCCGAGAAGGAGGTGGCCGACGTTCATTGGGTCCAAAACTGTTTGCGGGTAGAGAGGGAACCGAGGGCACTGGCGGAGCGGTAGCATCGAAGTTGTTGGGCAGGTTATTGAATCGCGTCGAGTATCGTCGCTTGACTAGATCAGAAGTCTGCAAAGAGTTAGCTTGAGGGCATGACATTTTGTTCCGCATACAGGGTGCCCTGTTACCTTTCCGCTTGTGACGGGCGGTGGTCTTGGACGTTGCCGCGACGAGGGGTCGGAGATCGTGGCCGGAGCACCTGGTCTCGGTTGTGCATCTTGAGGAATTGGGCTCGAGATCTGCTTCGGGGCACTGATTGTGGGGCGGCCTTTTCGCTTGTTGCCGCTGCGAAGAGATATCTTGCTTCTTTCCTCCGACATGGTGGGCGATTATTTGAATGACCAGGCAACGATGTAGGACGGCGACGACTGGTTGATGTTAGGGTGAAGCAGGCCAGGTGGCTTGCTAAGCGAAGCCAAGCTTGATTCGTTGCCCACGTGTCATACAAGAGGGAAGCAACCGACAAGTCTGACAAATCGACATGCGCCTCGAGCTGGTGAGGCAATTCAGAGAGAGATTCGACGTGAAAGCGCTTCGTGCCAAGTTCCTGTAACGAACTGTTTCGGCTTGGATGGTGAGTGCTTGAGATGCAATACCTCACCGTCTGTGACGCTGCCGAATTTCTGCCGAAGCTTATCGCCCACTTGGAATATGCCGAGCTTGAGCCGCTATCATGACATATGGATCCAATCGTGGCCCAAAAAAATTGGCTTCGGATCATTACACGACCTCGAAAGCTTGCTGCTGCGTCCTGCATCATCCCGTTGCCGATACAACAGCCCGTCTACTCGTGCCACCATCATCACGGCTTACCGCCAACGCCCTGCCGAGCTCAATCTTAAACTCAATCTCCCCTGTTTTGATATTTAAAGCCTGTATACAACAACAATGTCACAAACAACCGTTCTGGTGACGGCATCGGTCGCAGCTGTCGCAGCTGGGGTCCTCGGTAAGCCAACATCAGCCGTCCCTTAAAAACACGATCCTCCGTGCAGCAACTTACGGGCGTATTGCTTCCAGCATACGCCGTCTACTTCGACTCCAAGCGACGAAGCCAACCCGAGTTCCGCCGCAACCTGAGGAGAAACGAGCGCCGCCAGGCACGTGTCGAGAAGGAGGAGGCCGAATACTCCACCAAGGCGTTCCGAGCTGCCATCCACGCCAAGGTGGACGAAGCAAAGGAGGACGGCATCCCTTCCGACTTGGAGGAGCGCGAGGCTTTCTTTAACGAGCAGATGGCGCTTGGAGAAATGCTGAGCCAAGATCGTAAGGGGCATTCTTCTTGACGTAAACCACATGATGCTAATTGTGTTGACATAGCCTCTAAGGCAACTGAGTCCGCTCTGGGGCTCTATAAGTGCTTGAAGGTTCATCCGTCTCCGGGCGACCTCATCTCCATATATGATAAAGTGATACCCAAGGTTCGTCGTACATCACTTCAGCTGGGTCTCGCCTGATGCTTACCCTTTACGCAGCCTGTCTTGGAGGTCCTCGCAGAGATGATCGCATACGACACATCCCTCGACATCCGTCCCGTCAGTGGCATCAACTTGTCCGATATCCCCACAGTCGGCCTTGACTAAGCCGGCCTTCATCTCAACCCAGTTCTCGTCATCGTTCGCCATCGCTTAACAGCAAAACGTGGGATGACGATTGATTCTCGAAGCCGTCCAAATCCAAATGGACACAACGCGGCTTCCATTGTACCATATTATGTATGCTCTACATCCGGTAGAGCTTGTGTAAACAGTTTACGGCGAACACCTTGGTAGGTATCAGGAAAAAGGCTGTACAAGGAGCGTTGTCGTAATACATCATGATCTTTTGAGGCTCCTTTAGGCGGTCACATGGTCCATCTATTTCTTAGCTACAAACCTCAATCTAGCTGAGGCCGCCTTGAAAGCAGTCCTTGTCAAGTTCAGAGCAGTTCCATTCACTAGGTTCAGACTATCTCGGATACTTGTGGCCGGTTTCGAATCACGACCGGTTCGATCTTGCGGCCTTTCCTATCGACCCTGTCGTCTCTGGGATCAAAGCCACCGTTCCCCCATAATGCCCATTCTGGTGTCGGCGGTCCCATGTAATCCTCCGGTGTCCAGTCACCGTCTGCGCCCCTCTCCTCTAGAAGCTCAAAGAACTTTTGGTAGTCGATGTGGGTGTGCCATTTTCCATCCACATTGAAGCGTTCACTTGCCAGCAGGATGCAGCAGCTGTGAGCATGTTCTGCAGCAATTCCATAGTTCAGGCCTTTCTCTTGGAGCCTTTTCTCCAACGCCCTTACAAAATCACATACCTCCCAGTAGAATGGCACGTTGGTCATGGTAAGGCCGGCATTGGTCGATGTCGATGTGCCGCAATAAGTGACGCCTTTGATTTCGACAAAGCAGGGTAGGCCACGCTCGATCAGCTGCGCATAGCCCTCGACTTCGTCGTCTACATTGAAACCTTTTACGAGAGTCAGCCGATAGACGGTTCGATGGCGGAACCGCTTCTCCCGAAGTATATCGAGGCACCTTTGGAAGCGCTCCCAGAAATCACGGTGAAGAGGTCTGTCGATCTTGCGGAGGGAGTCTCGATTGGAAGCATCGATTGACACGTAGAGCTGCGTGACGGCCTTGAGCGCGGCAAGTTGCTCCGGATGCTGCGCGTTGCACACCAGGAACGACGATATGCGCTCGGCATGCAACATACCGAGGAATTCGTTGATATATGGATAGAAGATCGGCTCGCCCACTAGAGAGAGGGCGCAGTGCCGAATTTTCAGCGCTTCGTTGTAGCGCTCGGCTCGAACTCCAGGCATGCCTCGCATCATCTTGATCTTTTTGTAGTGGTTGTCCTTGACACCCTCAAAAATCATCTCTGGCGGATCAATGACCCATCTCCAGGTAGTTCCCACTGGGTTGGTTCCGTGGCGCCAACAGAAAACACATTTGTTCGAGCAAGAAAGAGAAGGCGTAGTTTCCATGCACTGGTGGGAGTTGATGCCGTATAGGGAGTATTTGTAGCAGCTTCCCCTTCCCCGCAGGGCGGATTTCGTCCACCGGCAGATTTTCACTCCGGAATGTGATCCAACAATGGAATAGCCTTGCTTGGTAAGGGCCGCATAGGTGGGCGAGTTCTTGGCCACCATTTCCTTGACGACATTCGTTTGCGCCTTTTTCTTCTCTGCTGCGCCGTAGGTGGTAAAATCTACAGCAACTGGGCCATTGCTTCGCTTGCCTCCGTTGGATGGCTGGATCGTTCGTCCAAGATCTTCGACATCTTCAAGAGTCCGCGACTGGATCTTCTCGTTATCGCCTGATGTGTCCTCTTCTACCAGCACTTCCCCATCGTCAATGTCGCCCTCATCTTCGATATCGCTTTCTTCGGCATCGCCGCTGCCCGGAAGACCTTCGCCAAGATTTCCAGCACGAGCTACGTTCTCCATGATTTCCAGAACTCCACTTGCCCATTCATTGAATCTTTCAGTGTGGTCGCTCTTCATGTCTCCCATTCCAACAGGATATGCTCGCTTACGGCCCGTTAGCTTGGCCATCCACTTGTCGATCTCCTTGGCTTGAAAGCAGAAGCCTTCGGCCTCGTCTGGCCATCCTTCCTTGTCGCCATAGCCGAAAACAGAATAGCCTAATAGTGATGCCAAGGAGCCGGTATCGATTCTGAAGTCATGGTGTGTTTCCTCTAGATGCTGTAGGAAGGTATCGTTGATGGTGTCGATGTTGTAGCTCGGTATCAAGAACAGGTAAAGCAGTGCCACGTCGTCGCCCAACTTTGGTGGAGATACAAAGTAGTCGTCGAAATCAATGTCTGTCAAGTCCCGCAGTTCTGGCTCCAGGAATACTTTGCCCGTCTTTTCAGCCAGCTGTTTCAGATCGGACTGTAGGGATTCCAGATATGCATGGGCGAACTTTTCTGTCTTGGTGGTAACGGAGGAAAAGAAGATCAATGTCTTGATCCTCTGTTCGGTTTGTTTTGCGCTATCGTCATCCGACGGTCTCTTCACTAGACCACCCTTGATTCTTCGAGGGCCGCCCTTTCTCGCCTCTTTGGTACTGTTGACCTTTGCATTTTCCGATTCAGAGGACTGTGGATCCAGGACCTCCTTTTCGTAGACTCTAGGCAGGACTATCAAGTCTTGCCTTTGCTCCTTGGTATGTAAAATTACTCGTACGCCGAGGAGGATGACGAGGGCGAGTAGTATGATCTGCGTTCGGTAAGTATGCCAGATGGCCAGCACGCCTGAGTACGGTGTTAGTTAGGATGCCGTCTTTCGAGTTTCACAAGACGTACCATCCACCTGACCATCTGCTTGTGGGTGGTTTGGCCACGACGTGTCCATACTGAGTTGTGCTCGTATAGGATGTTGGTCTATCTAGTGGCATCCAGGAGCAGAATTGATTTCTAGGTTTGCATTTGCCCCTCCACGATAAAATCGCATCGGCGGGGCTTAGCGGCAACTTGTACAGGTACTTTCATCATTTAGGCGCCGTGTTATTTTATTCGGGGTGTCCCTCTACTAAAAGGGTATCAATACAATGGCGAAATGATTGACACTTTCTATTACCACCACTTACTTTATTTTTTAGCATTACTGCCTTACTGTGATGCTCCTGTCCACCTCGAATTATAAGTCCAAAGTGACCGCTACTTCAGGCCCCGACCAAATTGGGGCACAGACGAAGCTACCCTAGAACAGTGCATAGGACTAGGTGAGGTAGTTCCTCGGAAGATGTACCTCGTCAAGATACTATGGGCGCTGCGTCATGGTGCGTGCACGTGTGGCAATAGAATAATAGAGCGTTGACAGTACAATGATGCCTGACGTGTGTTTTGTCTCTGAATCCTTGAGCAACATCACGAATTAGTAGGGGCTCAGCAAACTGTAGCTTGGTCGACCTGGACACAGCAATTTTGACGTACTCTGAGCCTTGGCGTCTTCCGTTTGGGGATTAAGGATTTAAGCAACCAGCACTGCCAAAGCAATTCAGGTCATGCTTTCAACCTTGGCAAGATAATTAAATAGTAATCTAATGTATGGGAAATCGCGAGACCATTTTTAGGTCACCGTCAATGCTCAGGTCCAAGTAACTGGTTCCTGAGCATTGCGATTGTACTGATCCCGATTGCGTAAGCGGGCTCTGCAACCTAAATTGCTTTCCCTTACCTGGCTAAGCCCTCGGCTTGGGACGGACCAGACTATATTGACAAGGGTGCGTCCAAGACGAGTAGCACTGATAACCCGCGCCAGCATCATACCTCATGTTGCAATGCCATCCAAGAACCGTGTGAAGCCCGCCATGAATCCGGGGTGACGAATCCACGGGAATGTATTTTGAGTCAACCACACTTGGTTCAACGTGTCGAACGGCAATCCACGGCGGTTCGGAGCGCCCGCCGATGTCGCTAACGTAGCTACTGCCAACGAAAACCTGACGGAAGAAGGGGCACGGGACCCACCATGGGACGTAATGCACACCGTACCATTTGGCTCGTCCTGCTGACTAGGAGGAGGCCTGAAAGTCACACCGAATCCAATTGACACGGGCCGTTGATAGGGGTGAGAGCCCCGCACGTCAGTCGATGTGTTCTCCTCGTCGGATTTGCTTCTTTGTGATAAAAGACGCTGACATTATCTCCATCAAAGTATCCGAACCATCGCATCTTGATCCAGAATATTCGTCATATTCTTCTTCGCCATCCACATCTGTATCATTTGCACATCCGCACCACTGGCATCTGTGCTGATAGCATTAGCTTCACCGCATCACCACCGAAACCTCCCCTCATCCCTCGAGCCATGTCTGTCCAAACCATCTCGAAGACCGCTACCGTCAGTGGCAAGAACATCGACATCGGTGTTGCTAGCAGGTTCGACCAACTCGTAGTGGCGCTGAAGAAGGCCCTCGGGCCATCTTCTGGACTGACATCGGACGACGTCGATGTCAATTTCCTCTCGGAGCTGATGCGGGAATACGACAGTGTGGACGACGGATGGAAGGCATATGCATTCGGCGATGCTAGCCGTGGATACACCAGAAACTTGGTGGATGATGGCAACGGCAAAAGCAATTTAGTAGGTCCATGAACGCCCTAATAAACGACCACACGGTATCGCTAACAAGATGAATAGCTGGTCCTCGTGTGGTCCCCTGGCAAAGGAAGCCCGATCCATGACCACGGCAACGCACACTGCCTGATGAAGATTCTCAAAGGCAGCCTGACCGAGACTCGATTTGCCTTCCCAGAAGGAAACCATGAGCGGCCGATGGAAGTGATATCAGAGAAGACCATGACCGAGAATAGCGTGGCATATATGGCCGATGAGCTTGGCCTCCATAGAATAATGAACAAGAGCAGCGACTTCGCCGTCTCTCTTCATTGTAAGTCATCTTGACCATTCGAGACGCTTGTCCCAATCCCTGGCTAACCACGGTGAACCACAGTATACACTCCGCCCAACGTGGCCAAGAAAGGATGCTTCATCTTCGACCAGAAGACCGGAAAGCGAAGTCATGTCCCAGGATGCGCATACTTCTCGGCGTATGGCAGGTTGCTGAAGGAATAACGAAAGTGTTGACAGTGAAACAGAGGCCGATTGAGGCATCTTTTGGAACAAGCAGGCGTTGCTTATGATTTGGTTCTTCGTTATGGAATACGCCGCTGGTTGGCAGGAATCTTCAAGATTGTTGTACCCGTATGGGCGGAGGATGTGACGCCTACAAAGCCGTCCCGGCCGCCGGCTTGCTTGATACTGAATGAAATCATGAATTTATAAAAGTACGGATGATGCCCTTTGATGTCGTTTGAGTGATTACAGAAGAAGAAATCAAGAATGAACAGCCTCCAAGACATGTCGTTGAATTGTCGGGTCTCGTTGATGGCATTCGGCTGGATTGCGTGATTCCCTCTAGCCCCAATCCAGTTGGCCAGCACACTCATTGCGTGCTCCGACAGGCTCTCGGGAAGGTTGTCGGCTGGCTTACATAATGCATACAAGCACGGCCATCCTCAACCAGCGCTCGTCCTATGCTTCCTGTTGTGGAGAGACACCAGTGTTCCGTTCTATTACCCCTGGCTTGAAACGCACTGGCACTGAAAGCAAGAGATCCAACATTCAAAGTTGTTCTGTGACATGCGGCTACGGAATCTCGCGAGCGCGTGCCTTAGCTGTCGTATGCGAAGCTGCATGTACTTGCGTTGGGCTCTCAATGCGGGGTACCAATCTTAATTGAAAGCACCTGACTTCGCGTTCCTACCGCGCACCGCGTTACCTCACCCCGTAGCCAGCTAGGATGGATGCTGATTTAACTCCAACCAACATTACATCATTGTTAATTGAGGCAAAGATACGTGAAGAATTATTTGCTTCTGAGAAGGCGCATCAGAAAATTTGTCAATACTCGCGTTGTTCCTCATCTTTCATTGCCGTTCGTTAACCACCATCATCCTCTCATCCTGAGAGCCAATCGACGTCATAGATGCCTCGAGGACACCCCAAGCGTACGCATGAGGTCGTTGACCTTACAGGTGCTGACGATACGGAACCGACTCAGAACAAGAGACAAGCCACCAGTTCCACTGGAATTGGTAGTACGAGCATGTACCGCTCGCAGCAGCCACAGTCCTCAAATGCTTTACCTGCGTCCCAGGTGACTGCCGAGCCTGAGTATCTTGACCTGACGCAGGAAGAGGAAGGCTCAGGCACCGAGCTATACGGAACCTTTGGTCCGTTGAACAGGTACCCAATTCATCAGATGATCGAGTAGAATTTGACATGGGGTAGATGGGAAAATCGTCGGTGTGAGGTACTATGACGGAGTTGCGACACTTGGCGAGGTTGTGCTTTGTCGAAGAGAGCCCGGCAACATGGTAGGTTGAGGGTCTGAAAATTACAGTTGTGGTAACTAATGGGGACAAGTATGACTCCAATGCCATCCGGATGGACAATGTGCTCTACCAGCAGATTGGCCACTTACCTCGCACAGTCGCCGCCAAGCTTGCCCCCTACATAGTTGAGCCGCCTGTACTCCCCCATCCCGACATCATTCTGAAGACTATCCTAGGACCGTGGCGACTTGACCCTTGAGGCGGAGATCACAGGGCGCAAAGGTGACTTCGACTGCCCCGTGAAGCTTCACCTTTACGGCCCCAGTGACCCAACCGAGCGTATCAGAATCGAGACTGACCTTAAGAAGGACAAGATCCTCAAAGCCGGCCAACTCAAAAAAACTAGGCAGGAGGCCGAGGGCCGCCGGAAATTGCTAGGACTTAAGAATGGTGGCACTAGTTGCGGACTGCCCGAGGGCAATGTTGTCGAGGACAACACTCCCGAGGTTTCGCTAGAAGACCTCTTGCAGGCCAGTGAAGCTATCGACGGCAGGCAAAGAGGACATGATCTACAGCCTCTGAGGATCGACGAGGGCGTGCTTGCCCAGATGCCCAAGGCTGACCAGCCTCGTCAAGTCAAATCCAAGCTGTTGCCATATCAACTTCAGGTCTGTCCGCCAGCTTTCCCGATTTTTGGTCTTGGCTAATCAAGCGACTCTAGGGACTGGCCTGGTTGACCTCCCAAGAGAACCCCAATCTGCCAGCCAAAGGCGCAGAAAAGGCCGTTCAGTTGTGGCGACGTGACAGCACAGGACGATTTTGCAATGTTGTTTCTGATTTCGTCTGCTCATCTCCACCCAAGCTAGCCTCGGGAGGCATTCTCGCTGATGATATGGGCCTGGGCAAGACACTCCAGATTATCAGTCTGATCCTTACTGGCGGCAAAGGCTCGACTCTCATCGTCGCACCCGTCAGTGTAATGAGCAATTGGGAGCAGCAAATCCATGCCCACGTAGGCACCGAACACCAACCCAGCGTCATCATATACCATGGAGACAAGAAACTGTCTGCGAAAGAGCTTGTTGAGTACGATGTTGTCATCACGAGCTACGGCAAGCTTGCACGAGAGAAAGATCCGGGGGTAAACAAAGTGCTGTTGTCCAACACTATCGAGTGGAGACGTGTTGTGCTCGACGAAGGCCACACAATCAGAAACGCAAAGACAAAGGTCGCTTTGGCGGCTTGCGATATCAAGGCAAAGTCACGCTGGGTCCTGACCGGCACCCCAATGTAAGTGTGTATCTCCAACATTGTGCGCAGATCGCTTTTGGTTAAGAGTAGCTTAGTATCAACTCGGTCAAAGACTTGCAATCTTTGATCAAATTCTTACACATTGCCGGAGGCATCGAGCAACCCGAAATATTCAAGATCAAGATCACTCGGCAGCTTGAAGTTGGAGACAAGAAAGCCGAAATCCTCCTTCAGGCGTTGATGCAGGACATCTGTCTCCGACGCAAGAAGGATATGAAGTTTGTCGATCTCAAGATCCCGGAAAAAAAGGAATACGTCCACCGCATTCCTTTCCGTACCGAAGAGAAGCAGAAATACGATGCTTTGCTGTACGTATCGCACGTTAGGTTGCAGTGTTTCGATCAGCGACTGACTGCTGGAAAGGTCGGAGGCGAGAGGCATGCTGGAGGAACATCAAGCACGTGCGAATGCAGGAAAGGGGGGCCGGTTCCAGGGTGTTCTGGAGCGCCTTTTGCGCTTGCGACAAACGTAAGTTTCCTTATCAAGGACCAACGCATTCGAGTTTCTAATCTCATTGCAGCTGTAACCACTGGACTCTCTGCAAAAAACGCATCGATGACCTTTTGCAGCTCCTTGAAGACCAGGACGTCGTCGCAATTAACGACAGGAACCGCGGTCTCCTCCAAGAAGCTCTCCGTCTGTATGTGGAGAATCAGGAGGATTGTGCCATCTGCTACGATACGCCCACGGCACCCGTCATCACCAATTGCAAGCATGTGTTCTGCCACGCATGCATTTCCAAGGCAATACAGATTCAGGGCAAGTGCCCCATGTGCCGTAACCCGTTAAAGGAAGATCATCTTCTGGAACCTGCGCCGGAAGGCCAAGACGACGAGGAATTCGACGCCGACACGCAGAGTTCCAAGACTGAGGCTATCCTGCAGATTGTCCGTGCGACGGCCAAGAAGCCAGGCTCCAAGGTGGTCGTCTTTTCCCAGTGGACGTCGTTTCTCAGCATTGTCCAGAGCCAGCTGGTTGCTGCAGGCATCAAGTACACGAGGCTGGACGGCAGTATGAAGCCAACCAAGCGAGACGAGGCCGTTCGAGCCCTCGACAATGATCCGGAGATGTGCGTTATGCTAGCCAGTCTGGCTGTCTGTAGCGTTGGTCTGAATCTCGTCTCGGCCGATACTGTCATACTTTCTGACAGCTGCAAGTTCCCCGTTTTTCCTGTCCATCATCATCCTTGCATTTGCTGACTTGCTGCTCTTTCCAGGGTGGGCCCCGGCTATCGAAGACCAGGCTGTCGACCGCGTGCACCGTCTTGGGCAAACCCGCGAGACCACCGTCTGGCGTCTCGTCATGGAAGGCAGTGTCGAAGAGCGGGTTCTCGACATCCAGCGTGAGAAGCGCGAGCTGGTCGGCAAAGCGTTCCAGGAGAAGGAAGGCAAGGTCAAGAAGGCCAAGGATCTCCGCATGGCGGATGTCAAGAAGCTTCTCTCCTGAAAACGGATCGCTCACAACGCCGTCGTGTCAAAATGATACCCCAGGGATGCTGGGGGCTGTATGATATTTACCGGAAGCTTCGAGCCCGCCCGCACGATACCATTGCCGTTACCGGTCGGACGAAACAGGGCTGTCAGGGACTAACTCAATACAAGTTGGTAGTAGACGCAGCCGTAGCAATTTCACGTGGATGGCGTAGGAGAATCTAATCATGTCGCACTCGAGGGTGCTTGTAACAGATAGTTTAGTTTGCTATTCTATGATTTCCTCGATTCTTTTCCCATTCTCTTTCGCTGCACTCGTCTATACATGCTATACATGCTATACATGCTAGTATCACATGTGCCAGTATACACGCCCCAAAAATATGTAAGGTTAAGAATTGACAATAAGCGGCGTGCCGTGATACCCCTATTTCAGCCACCGGGCGTAAGCCCAGCGGATTCTTTCGAGCGCCCGAGCCTGCACCTGAATGCCCCTCACATTGGCCAGGTCGTCCAGGTCCTCAAGGAACTCCTTCTCGATGTTCCGGGGCATGAGCCGTGTTGCCAAATTTCGAAGAACATGTAGCTCGCACAGCAGGAGACCGTGATCTTTGTAAGACAGGACATTGTTCTCGGTGGGTCGTGCCTCGGACAAGATGCGGTCCACGTTGCGGAAAATCCGTACGGCACGCCCGGCCTTCCTCTGCTGGCGATGGCTGGACCGGCCGAAGAAGATATCGCGGACATAACGCATGACGCCGAGCGACACGAATAATCCTGGTGTCAAGCCGACAAACCCAAACACCAGTTCCTGGCTCTTGAGGAGGGAGTCAATGCCGGTCATGGCCACCTCAAGATCGACCTTTGTCTTCTGAACCTGGATCAAGAGCGATCGTACCAGGTCGCCACGAACGGCGCCGACAAAGGGGCTTCTGAGATCCTTTTCAAAGGCACGCAATACCGGGGTCACGTCACCCTCGGCAACCTTGTTCCGGATCTCAGCTATTTGCGCATCGCTAAGAGCAGAGCCACCAACAACGAAATGAGGCTTGTCAATAGCAAAGTCGACCACCATGCGCTCCAAGCTCTCCCGATCAGCCTTCAGGCTGTCTCTGCTCATAATGGCAATCTCACTCGTTTCGTCGTGACGGATGGTCCGAACAACTTTTTGAGCTGGCTCTACCACCCAGTTGAACCAAAAATCTCGGACCGTGGCACCAAAATCGGTCAGCCAAGCAACTATGTCGGCTCGTCTCTTGACGATAATCCGTAGGATAGTGCTTGACGAGAGGATGCCAACAACGGCAGGTAACCAATATCGAATGGTCCGAGGCGGACGGCCGTTCTCGCGTGCCAGAGCTTGCATGGAGCCAAGGTGTTGGGGGAGGGCTTTGTTGATGATCCGAAGAAGACGACGGGCCAGTATTATAGGTCTACCCGTCACCGTCTCTTCGAGGTGAACGGACAAATCCGGATCTTCCTCAACCCCGTTGAAAACCTTGTCTTCAAAGTCGTGAATGTTGACGTCGAGCACGGTGACTTCCTTTAGTATCATATCCATAAGGGCAACGCTCCGCTCAACGACACCCCTGAGATCCCGCTGATCATCCGTATCGAACTTCTCATCATCCAGAGCGAACTGGAGACCTTCGTCGACCAGGATGCCAAGTCCGCTGGCGGTAATTTCGCGCAGTTTTCTCAGTTGAGCCTGTTTCCTGCGGGCTTCGGACCTGCAATAAGCCACGGGAGAAAGCACTCTTCGTTGTATATTGGTGAAAGAACGCTCGCGAATGGTGTCGCGCACGATGCTGTAAAACTGGGACCAGCTTTGCGAGATGCCAGATGCCGTTGAATCAACTAGATCCCCGGGGCTGTGGCGTAGTGAAAGGGACTGGAACCGTTCCCTGCTGGTTGAGTAGACATCTTGTGACCATGCAAAGAGGCGAAGGGGTGACGTCTGCACAGTGTAGAGACTGCTATATGTGTACGAAGTAAGAACCTCGTCCCAGTACCATATGTCGTCGCTCAACGGGATGATTTGGTCTAATAAGTTGTTGAGTATTACACCGTAGAGCTGAATGGTAGCCTTGCCAACCAGAAGCCATTCAATCTCTACTTCGTAAACGCTCCGAGCTTCATTCTCGAAAACGGCATTGCCATCGGTATTAACGACAGCCGCAGGAATGTCTGACTGAGACAGCAAGGACTTGATGTGGCTGGTGGAAAGCAAAGCACCAGAGTTTGATACGGTGCTCAAGGCACGAACTATCCTTAGTAGATTATCTAGCCTGGGTGAGGCATAGACATCGGCAGCGACAAAGGGGTGCTGCTCGGCATCTGTGTCTTGCTCACTCTCAGAAGCACCGTCCTCTGACGAGTGCTCGGACAGAACGGGTAAGCGGTCTAGATATGCATCTAAGCGACGCACATGGCTACGGGATGGGTTAGCAAAACTGGGTGCAAAGGGGCTGCGGCAGGGCAAGGTAGGTACGAACTCGGAGACCAACGACATGACGAAGGGGGATGGATATGTGTGGGCAATGCCAGGTCGGACCGGATTGGATCAGACCAGATCAGGTCAGATTAGATCAGACCGGGCAGGTCAGGGCCGAGACGAGCAGAGCTCCAAAAACCGCGTCGGGCAATGGGCATGGAATTCCTAGGGCGTCAGAAGCTGGCCGCCAAAAAGAAGAAATTAAACTGGGACCCAGAAAGAAACAGAACAGGTCGAGAAGGACAGCTGTGGGGAACAATAGCCAGAGGTGGCAACTGCAACATCACACCAACAAGCAGGCAGCCGGAATATGGCAATACCGGGGGCAAAAGCTCATTCGCTGCTTTGGGTTGATGGCGTCGAGGTGGTCAATCAATCGTTGGCCGGTTCAAGGGGGAGAGGAAGGCGAATCCACGCCTCGACGTATTCGGAATGTGCGCTCTCGTATTCGGGTTGCGAATGCGAAGACGAGGATGCGCGCTGGAGTAGCCACGCGGGCGGCGTGACAGCAGGATGACGCCGGCAGAAACGGACATCACAATGGGGGGCTAGTAGTCAATGACGAGGTGGGTGATGCCGAGCCCCAAGCCTCCTTCAATGGATACACATTTGTGTTTCCCCCCAATAGGTGTAGTTTAGGAAACAAATAGCAAAAGGACGAACGGGATGATGGCGATCGCGTCGGGTACGGCAAGTGTTGCATCCACCAGCCTGCTACCAAGGTACTCGTTGCTGCTGCCAGCTATCGACGTAACCCCATGTACATGTATACTGTCAGCTAATGATCGAAGCTCCTCCCACACCATCATCTGGTTCCTGCAGGTGCCGAAAAGGGTCCATGCTGTCACGGGTCCAAGCAACCGGATTGGTCACTCGCACGCCAATGTTCCTGGCGCATCTCCCCCCAGTACTCACCGCCCAAGAAAGGAGAACAACCCCCTCAGGGTTGTCCCCTGGAATTCTGCTGGAACACGGTTACGGGAAGAGCTGTCCCACCCCAGGGAATATTTAGTGAGACGGCGTAGAGGATGCGCGTCCGGAAGGCGGAAGGCCCAGTTTCAAGGTGGGCTCATTCTGGGCCCAACCCAAGAGATTTTCTGCCGTTGCGATAAGATTGGCATTTTAGATCGCCTTGCGCATAATCCCTGGGTTTGGGAAATTGGAACGATAAAACCTCCCACTCCGCCGCCCCCTTCTCTTTTTCTCCTCAAAGCTCACATAGAGTTCCAAAGCTTCTCTCCAGCCCTGTCCCCTTCTGCTGGCTCGTTGTCACCCTCCATTTCTCCCTCTCCCTCCACCTCCTACCTCTGCATACGCCTTGCCTCATTGAGCTCCCATATCGGGCCAACGATCGACCCCTCCACACCGTGTCAGGGAGCTACAACACCTGCGTCCGACTGTCCGGCGACCATGGAGGCATTGTGAGTGCTAGCCCTGGAGCTCAACGGAGAGCTACCGCCTTCCTAACCGAAAGACTGGGAGAGTTGTCACCTTGTCCAGCATCCGCTAATGCTCCAATCTCCAGCAATGCGACCGTCCAGGCGGTCAACCAGACCCAGGACTACTTCTCCGTCTTCGAAGAGGTTTCCAAGAACAGCATCCACCTCAACATCTTCGAGCGTCTCTGGGTGGTACGTACTACCATCGACTTGAGTAAAACCTTGAGTCGATGCACACGAGACACGTGGCACAAGGTTCCGACAGGCAAGGTTGCGCTAACACTCCGCTACAGAGCTGGTACCTGTTTATGCAAAATGACACTCTCGCGACGGGTATCATGAGCTTCGCCATGCACGAAATTGTCTACTTCGGCCGCTGCATTCCCTTCATGATCATGGACAAGATCCCATACTTCCACCAGTACAAGATCCAGAACCAGAAGATCCCAACGCTCAAGGAGCAGTGGGAGTGCGCCGCCATCGTCCTCATCAGCCACTTCACCGCCGAGCTGCCACAGATCTGGTTCTTCCACCCCGTCGCGACTTACTTCGGCTTGGAGTACGGCGTGCCCTTCCCCTCCATCTGGAAGATGGCGCTGCAGATTGCCGTGCTCTTCGTCATGGAGGATACTTGGCACTACTGGTTCCACCGCGCCCTGCACTACGGCCCGCTGTACAAGAACATCCACAAGATGCATCACACCTACTCTGCTCCCTTCGGTCTCGCCTCTGAGTACGCTTCTCCCATTGAGACCATGCTTCTCGGAATAGGCGTCGTCGGCTCGCCCGTGATCCTGCTCAAGCTCACTGGTGAGCTGCACCTCTTGACCATGTACGTCTGGATCATCCTGCGTCTCCTCCAGGCCATCGACGCCCACAGCGGCTATGACTTCCCCTGGAGCTTGCGCCACTTCCTGCCCGTCTGGGCCGGCGCCGACCATCACGACCTGCATCATGAGAAGTTCATCGGTAACTACTCGTCCAGCTTCCGCTGGTGGGATTACTGCCTGGACACCGAGGCTGGTGCCGAGGCACACAAGCGCCGCCGCGAGAAGAAGCTCAGGGCTCTCAAGGCTCAGAAGCAGCAGTAGACCCGTATCAGCGTTGTTGGACGCTAACCGCATATCCTCCTGTGTGGGATTGGGAGGCTATCGGGTCGTTTTTCTTGTTCTTCGTTTTTCGCGCTGCGCATAGAGATAAAGACATGCTAACGCAAGTGCTTTCGGCGTTTGGGGGGGAGACATCGCACAGCAACATTCCTAATGATTCTGTATATACTTTTGTCGGGAGGGCTTATAGAGGCGCACAACTAATGCTACCAGCGTCATTCGCTATTGAATTTCATGAGGTAGACCTACCAGTTTCGTAGTATATTGGGTCAAGGTAAAGCCCAGTATGCATTGCGCTTGCGCTTGACACCGATGCAATGCTGCAGGAGTCGCGAGAGAGCCCAAGGATCTCGGAGACGGAGTGGTCTTGATGAAATTCTTCTGATTGACAAAGGAGGCAATCGTCTTCGTGCAAATTTTCAATATTGGATTGAGAATGTTGATGCAGCCTTGCCATTTCCTACCTGCATCATCCTATTGCTAAAAGCGTACCTATGAAAAAACGTGATACTACAGTCGTGCTTCACGACAATTGCTTTTTGGCAGCCCGCTTCCTCCCCATGCCGCCTTTATTGACCCCCGTCACAACGTTTACTTCTTCGGCGCGCAGCAGTCGCGCGCAGACGCCGCAACCCCGTCGGCCAAACCCTTGAGCTCGCAGCTAGACGGCTCCGGGTCCAGTTCGCCAAAGTCCCGTGCAATAGCATCACACATCGCCGCCAGCGTGACGTCCTTTTCCGAGAGGCCTTTGGGGCTATGCGTCGTCCAACGGATGAAGGTCGTGTTGTACACCTGCCCCCATAGTCCATGTTACTTTGTTTCCGAGGGGATGGATGATGCTGGTGGAACGTACATTTGACCACTCGGGGTGGTGATTCTTCACCTTGCACTGCAACGACACGGCCGTCATGAAATCCTGCACCAATTCTCGTTTCAGCCCATCTTGATCTCTCTGGTAGTCACCAAGAGGCACACAAACCCAGGTCTTTGCAAACGTCTTGAACTTGAAGCTCCTCTCCAGCCCCTCCCCGCCCGCCGTCAGCGCCCAGCGCCCGCCCGCCGATTCCAAGAGGGTGTCCAGCTGCGGCTTGACGTGGGCATCGTCGGTGCCGGCCGAGAAGCGCGGCTGTTGCATAGCGGCGGCGACGGAGGATGCGAGTCGTGGTGTGACGGTGTGTGTCAGTAATTTTACCGCGGGCTTGAACTGCGCCGCCGGTTTAGTTATGCGACTTGCGACCATTGGGGGCAATGCGGAATTGTCGATAATTTGGGGTTGCTTGGGATCTGGATCGTGGTTGTCGCATGATCCAACCCGATCGCCCACGAAGATAATGCTACCCTGTAGTCTTTTCGCGCCCACGGTAGGTGAGATGATAAATACGATGTTTGGCCTTAGGGAGAAGCAGGTTGACCATGAAGCACAGTGAATGTTTATCGGCTGTCGGAAACCTGGACATGGGGAACGGTTATGGTTCTTTTCTTTCTTTCCTCCTAAGGCAAGCCCGACTCTTCTGTGTTCGTATGGATAAGCAACTTGTTGCCTACGATGAATATGTGTACTCAACGTATACCACCATAATTCTGCTTGTGCGCCACTCTAAACAAATCACCCAACAGCCAGTGCCAAATCCAGAACAGGACCAAATTGGGGAACCTTTAAAGGCAAGGTTTGTTTATATTCAGGCCATTAATGGGACGTGGACCCAAACTACATTTGCGATATCTCACATTTGCCTCTGAGACATTCTTGAAGATCACCGACAACCATGTTGCCGAAATGTACATCTACACGATCCGCTGGCTGGTAGCCTCTACAAGTCCGTACTTCTATGCCAAAGCACCCAACACTTGTCTCTCGCGCAAGGCAGCCAAAGGGGGTGTGTATTTATGAAAAGCTTCCAGGGGCTGATCTCCATCATGTGGCATGCAACGGCGGCTTCCTTGTCTCATACAACCTTGTGAAGATACCAGCCAGGGTGGCGACTGGAGCATAGACTCCAGACTAAGAACAGTGGAATGAGGCAATCCTGGACAGCACGTGGTCCTGGTGCGGAGCGGTGTTCTATGTGCGAATGATTCATAGAAAAGCCGTATGAGAGGTGTTGTTCAATGTTTAAACACCAGATCCTGTCAAATTCATAATCGTTGTACTGCCACCCCCAGCGAGAGGTCTAGGAGGGTGACTACCAGTCCTCCTGGGGGGCAGCAAGAACTGTTCCTGGACACAAGACGAGCCATACCGCAGTGGTAAAGATACAGCCATTGCAACAGCAGAGGCTGCTACAAATACACAACCCCAGTCTCCAGCGAACTAAGTGATAGGATAGCCAAGAAGCCACAGGGCGTGTCGGAAACAGTAAGAGCCTGGTAGACCATACCATGCATGATGACCCATATTAGAAGTATCACGCGCCTCCGGGCAACGATCGGTGGCTGGCCGTATTTGAGGGTGCCCAGAGCATGAGGGCGCTGAGCGGCGCTGACTTGCCTGGTTTCCTGCCTGCTGCCCCAGACTCGCCAGGTCCGGGCAATTCCCACGTTCTTAACGTTGGCTCTGCCGCAAACAGGCATCGAAGGGAGTATGGATGCAGGGCCGATGGCAATGGCCATTGTCTTCAGACTGAGCCACAACTGGGGACCGAGTAAAAGTAAATGATCGACCCGTTGGAATTCCCAAGTACCTCACATCAAACCAACAGCATTGTAAATAATATTGATCCCACCGATCCTTCCGCAGGCAGGAAGAAATCTAGGACGCCTCTTTAGTTTTGACCACAGCGGCAGATGCCCTCCTCTCGTGGTGCTGCTGGCGCATCAGGGAACGCAGCACCAAGCTGTGCTTTTTCTTGGTGGTAGTTTTTGGGAATTTTTACCGCCGGCGCATTTCCCTAGGACAGTGCTGCTTGCTTCAACATATTGGACAATTCTGTATCAGCCAGGAACAGCATGGATTCCGTGTATTGTCCATCCTCCGAGTCAAACAGCCTTTCTCAACACGACGGTCGTGGGCAAGGGGCACACGTAGCTTTGCGAGTGGTTTCGTAGCGGTCTATATTAACATTTTGTCGCAGCGGTGGAATAGTGCGATCCACATGCGGCACGAGAGAATGCAACATTGCTCCGTTATCCAGGGGGCGGAGGACTGAGCCAGTATCCCAGCTGTCGACGGCAACGCAACCTTGAGTCGCATCGCATACCTAAAGCAATGAACATTCATAAACCATTCAGTTCCTCTCCGCAGTCCGCAAATAAAGTACTGTAGGGACTTTTCTATTTTTCGTGCGTGCTTTCGGCACATTCTCCTAGAGATGTGTTGTAAAACCCTCTGCTGTTATTTTGCTTGTCATCATGCCAAGGGTCGTCGAGGCCCCGAGTTGTGCTACGGATAGCGGCTGAGGAAGTGGTTTGCGTGGAGAAACGGCATATGGAGGAGATCCATGGCATTGGGTCGGGAGATGAGTACAAGGCCCTTCGGCTACTATTTCGAAACGGGCTGGACGACTTGAGTTGACTCAAGTATAGCCGCATGCCTAGTCGCACGCGTGGAAGCACCCATCAGAAGAATATCCTTGGATTACTCCGAAACCCGGCCTGGGCAGAAGGGCACCACTTGTAGGAGAGCAACACGGTGCTGTTACTCACAAAGGTGCCAACAACCAAAGAAAGTAACAAGTCCCCGAGCGACAAGCGGCGTAGCAGTGTATCGGCTACTTTGCCGTCGCGTTCGTCGGGTTGCAATACGCCTCTGGGTGCATGCTCAGTTGTGAATAACCGCCTTGGCAGGCGGAAGTGGAGGTGTCGGGACTTGACGCGGCCAACCAAGGGTTCAGCATGGCCGAGCAAGGCTAGCGACCGAAGCCTCTGAGCATTTTATCTGGGCCATAGCAGTGCAACATGCTCAAGGCTCGGGTGAGCGTTGGGAAAGTTGACCGAGGGCAGTCAGATCTGGCAACTCGTGAGAGCACATCGTTTGTAACTGCGAGTTAGGATGGTGTGATACGAAGTACTTTGGGCTGATTGCTGCGAGAGGTAATTATCAGAGTGGCACTCCGTGGCAGCCCAATAGGTCCCGTTCGCAGGGTATGTCGATCGTATGCGGACACCGTGAGCGGTTTTCGGTTCATCGTTAGATAGGCATTCATTGTTGGTGGCACAAACAGCATCCCTAATAATTGAGGTATCGAAATGCGAGCTTGGGCGGAAGGCCACTGAAACCAGCCACTCAGAGCCGACTGCGGAGAGGATAAGGTAACAGAGGATAACGCGGCCTCATCTTAATCTCCGGTCCGACCGTGTCGTGGTGATTTCCAATTTTTGTTTTCCTCGCGGTCACGTAACAACTGAGCGGCGAACCGTGAAGGCAATCACGTCTTCACAGTGCCCCCAGTCAGCCGGGAAGGGTTCATAGAGGATATAAAGTTTTGCGAGGTTGTTGAAGATGTTAACAACAAGGAACAGCGGGTTCAGAATCGGGATGAAGCCGCCGATACGCCTCCAGGCTGGACCATGGAGGTAGCAGAGAGCTTGTACCTCAAGCGCCTGGGCTCCATCGTAAATGCCCGACGGGGCGCTACCTACCACCTCCTACTAGGGGAGCTTTGGCAAAGATAGAAGGCTCCCATGGCAGTTGAATTGAGTTGCCATTTGGCTCGAGATCGACTAGACCAGGCAGCAACCCCAAAACAGTTGGCGAACACACACATGCGCGCTCTGTGTTGCACCGGTAACCCTATACTTGCTCGACAGGGACATCGATACGCCATACATCCGTGACTGATGCATCTATGTCTTCCGGCTGGTTCGCATTGTTGACTTAGTAAGCTACGCTAGCGATGATAGTTGGCTGCCCGGAAGCCGACTTCCGGGCTTAACATCCTTGCATAAAATCGCACCAGGCCCAAGATGCACATCGCACAATTGGTTGTTTGAGGTTTCTGGCCGACACCTAGCCTTTAGGCCATATCCGTAGAATCGGAGCCTGTATGCAGCATGGGTGATTGACAGCGTATCCATGAATCATCCTTCTCGGCGGCTGTCGCTAATGCACATGTGAGGTCCAGCAGCGCCGACAAAGCAAAATACTTCCATGTTGAGCTTATATTTCGCTGATCGTGTTGTGATTTGGAGTTGTTAGTGGAGGGACCAGTACCCGAACATTGCTGGTCAGAGTATCCAGTACTTCAAATCGACCGACCACTTGCAACGGATACCCACATCAGACAAGATCCTGCCAAGGCGCCCTTTCGGCGATGTCCATTTCGAGGCGCTAAAAGCATGGCCTTCTGTGGCGATGACGTAATCAGACTCCAACGTGGTCCTGAACTCGCTGAGTACACGAAGGTAGCTGTGGGCAGTCGATGGAGTAGCCTTTCGCAAGCATCGGCTTCTGGTCTCCCTTGGGAAACCTGATCATTAATTACCTAAGCTGGGGCCTCCGGGGGCTGGCACGGGCTTGCAAGGGCACCATAAGGGCACCACCAGGGCGACGCAAGGGACCCATGGCCGTACGGATTCCGACCGCCATCATTGGTGTGGCTTGCCGCAAGCCTTCCGCATCAGGCATCTCTCCTCCAGAGCCAAAGGCCCCACTCCCTCCCTGTGGACATCGGCCCCTTTCTGCTGACAAACCAGCCCACGGGCGAGGCCCGGAGCGTCACACTCCCCTCCAACAACGACGCAAGTGCGTGGACAACCAACGGTAGAGGAGACGAGCGCTGCTGCTACGCGGTGTGTCAGAGGATCCATACACAATGAGCGTGTCCGCATCCTCGTCGCCCACCTTGCCCTGAACTCACCATTGCCTCGTGACGCCAGAGGTACGGCAGACGAAATGGGCGTTGGCACGGCTATCCGCGGAAGCTGTCTGACCTACGCCTCGGGTGTGTTGGTTCCTCTCCCCTCACGCAGGACCCGGAGTTAAGGGACTTTGAATCCTGTCGCTCACACATATCACCTTGACTAGGCACGACGCGAGACAGGAAACGGCGTCAATCATATGCATTCGTTCTGCTTCACCGTATTTCCCCCACCAACCACAACGGCTGCTACAGTAAAGGTTCGCTCGAAGCACAGGATGCTCAGCGTTTACTCCCCGGGTGCCAGGGCGGTCAAGGTGCTGACGCAGCATCTTCATGATCATTGGCCTTCTTGGCAATTGTCGTGAAGCGCGCAGCGCCCCAGCCGGGGACGCCTGGTCGTCGATGACCCTAGTCTGAACACCATTAGGTATCTCTGCCGGGCCCAAGATCGCCAGTCGACCAGATCGCTGGTGCTCGCTCCTGCTCCTAGGGTCCTGCGTGTGAATTGTGCCAGGGCGACGGCGGGGGAGACATGCGCAGCGCCAGCGCCCACATGACTGCAGAGACGACCAGGTGGTCCCGTCTTTCGGGGGATTTGATGGGTGATGCCTCGCCTACCCGCTACGCGACACAAGTGTAAAATCGACATTGAAGTCCAATTATGACTGAGGTCTTGGTAAGCGGGAGTCACCCAAGTCCGCATTTCGGAGACTACACGATTTAACATCTCTTTAACAAGGCGACAACTCAGGGCACTGATGATATATTGCGGATAGTAGAGGCACATGCTGTGTCAACAAGAATGGAAGGAAACCGGCAATCTCGACTTGGATGAAGATTAACATTGGCGGACTCCAGACAAGGCATGCATGAAGGGACAACAGACATGATGACAGCTTTAATGCCGAAGGCCGACGTGATGCCGTTTGCCCATCCCTTTTCCTCTTCGCAGCAACCAAGTACAGTATAGGGGCCCTGCAATGCTGGTCGGAGTTGAGTAAGGGATGCAGTAGTGCCAGTGGAGGTACCTCAGCTCCGGTAGCCGGTACTTGGGCCTACATGCTCGGTGGGCTTGCAGCTTGCAGGCTGGAGCAGGTGCGTGCCTACCGTGCTCTGCCTGTTGCACCTAAAACGCCAATACCCACACCCCCCTTCCCACCCCCCAGCCACTCCATTTTCAAGCTCCCCCCATCCCACCTTACCTCACACTCCACCTGCCATTCGTGAGGCCCTGGTGTTTATTTTATTTTTTTTAATTTGGGGGTTTGCCTTTCATTCTTTCCATTTTGCTTCCCACACACCCGCAGGGCAAACTCCGAGGCCTGTGGTTACATAATCCCTCGGCGATCCCCCGTCACGTCTCATCCCCGGCGACAGACTCTTTTCGGGTCCTCTTTTTGCGTTCAAGTCAGCAAGCTCGACTGTGTCCTGCTGTAGTAATCCACGTTCTTTAAGAGAGAAGCTCTTTGGATGCTGAGTCAGACCTTTCCCCAGGCTCAAGCATGCAGTCCTCGACAGCCACCGGCGCCAGCTCTTCAGGTCAGTTTACTCGTCTCCTTTGCTTTGCTTTGTTTGATTGATGCTATTCGTTCGCCCTTCAACCCGCCTTGGTTCCGCCATCACCACTTCGTTCCTACGCTGCCCGGAGCTCCATTGCCCTGAGTCGTTGCTTGTCTGTTTGGGCATCAGCCTCGCTGTTTCGATCCGTGTAAAAGACATTGCCGTTTTCACTTTGCTCTGTTCTGCTCGTCCCGCGTTGCCCTCCATTAACCGGCCGCGGACCTGAACGATATGCAAGGCGCATCGTAGCTCGTCACAGAACCAGCCCGAGCCGCGTACGCATCTGCACTGTCACCACACGACTCACCTCGCGCGCGATTCCACCAGCTATTACTGCGCTTGAGCTCCAAACTGCGCCCTCAGCACCCCTCGGCTCTTCCTGCCGGCGTCCTCCAAACCTTCGTTTCCAATCCGCACCAGCTACTTTTCCCTTGTTGTTCTTCTTATCCCTACCTGTGCTTGTTAATCGCGCTGTCCATTGCGCCGCTGACATGAACTCATGATTCATTCAGATCACCATTTGCGCGCCCAGCTTGAGATCTTGAAGAAGCACGACGCGGGGGAACCTACCACCACCACCACCACCATCACCACCAATTTGCGTGAGCCGCACGGCCTATCCTCGCCCTCTCCGCTGGCTCCGCCTGCGAATGGCTACGATCATCTCTCACTTGCTGCCCAAGACGCTGCCCGTGCATTAGCGATCAAATCCGACGCCGACTCCCACATCCACCCCGATCTTCGAGCTCGCCCGAGTATGATGCCTCTCGCACCACCTCCGGGCCACAGCCCGGGCCAAGGCCCTGCGGGGCCTTCAAATCCCAGCCTTGCTCCCGCGCCGCCAGGCCCGGGCCAGCTGGATGATTTGCAGAACGACGGACGAAAGGCCAAGAGGGAGCTGTCACAATCTAAACGCGCTGCCCAGAACAGAGCCGCCCAGGTAAGCTATCAATTTCAACCTGAAAGATCATACTTCAGCCTTTCCAAACCACCTGCTGCGGGACGGCCATCAGACCAGTTTCACGACTCGGGGCAGGCCGTCAAATAGCTGTCGAGAGCTCATTCTACCCCGATCAATATACCTCACCACCATATCTCTGAGCTGCAGAGCTAACCATCACACAGAGGGCTTTCCGTCAACGAAAGGAGGGGTATATAAAAAAGCTCGAACAACAGGTCCGAGAGTTTTTGGAAATGGAGCAGTCTTACAAGACACTACAGACGGAGAATTATGCGCTGCGCGAGTATGTCATCCACCTGCAATCGAGGCTGTTGGATGCGCAAGGGGAATTCCCGCAGCCCCCACCAAACGTCAACTTATCTCAGCCGCCCAACGCCCCTGCAGGCCACGCACCGCCGGCCCCCACGAGTGGCCCAGATTCCGCCCCCAGCAATGCTGGCGTAGGCACTCCCCTGGAAGCTGTGGCTCAGGCGGTTGCGGGATTGGCGGCGCAGGAGCAGCTTGCCGAACGACAAGAATCATATTCAAATCCGGCTTTCAAGTCAGACGATACGCGAACAGCGGACGAGATAAACCGACAATTACAAGCCGAAGAACCTGCCCAGCAATCTCAGTAGGACCCGGACGGGGACGCCACTTCCGTCGACCCTGGTCGATTTTTGTTTAGAGAATAGGCGTTGGAAGGAGTCGCCAGAATAGGCAATCGCGGCGTTTTGATTTCATGGTTCTTTATTCCTTCAAGAGGCACTTCTCCCTCACTTGGCGCCCTTGAAAGCACCAGACAGCACCTGCGCCCGACTGCACAACCCGTGGGAATACTTCTTCAGGCTGTATTTATTCTCACTATTGTGTTTTTTTTGTGTCATCTGTCTTTTTTAACGTCCTTGATGGCCCCCAATCCGATGACGGAAAGGGATGATGGATCTGTGTATGGCTTGAAACGTTGAGCCCTGGAAAACTAAACTGGACTGGGGATTGTTGCAACGGAGAATGACCTTTTTAGACGTAGAGGGGAAACTGGGGTTGCCGCAATTATATAGTCTTTAGCATGGCACGGTGTCTTGAGGAATTCATCTTTCTTAGTCCTGCACGGAATGAGAAACAGCGGCATTTGGCACGTACGTTCCCACTCAAACAAAATATTGTTAATGACTCCCTGGTTCCTGGTTACTACGCATACGAATTGCCCATGTCATGTTCCTGTGGAGGTCAGCCATGCGATCGAATATGAGCCAAGCGAGGCAACATACCTTGATATACTCCGATCCCTTTTCGAGGTACTCTTCACGCGTGATTTTTGCGGCCTTCCACGCGGGCGTGCCGGACCACCCTGCCGCGCCTTTCCACGCATCCAGCAAAGGGTCGTCCGCGCGACGCACGGCGAGCGGCGCCTCGGCGGGCAGCAGAGCGCGCAGGCCGGCGCGCAGGCGGTCATCAAAGTTGGCGAAGAGGGTGTTGCCGCCGGTGAGGAAGATGTCGCGCAGGAAGTCGTCGCGGTGGGCGGCGTGCGCGGCGGACAGGCGGTGGGTTATGATGTCGTTGGCAATCTCGACGATGCCGGCCTGGTCAACACCCGCGATGGACGGGCGGAAGACGACCTCGGGCACGCGGATGCGCTCCACGTTGAGGTGTATCTGATTGAGCTCGGCCTGGGATGACGGGTCGAAGGGACGGGGCCCCCGCGCAAACGCGTGGAGAAGTGACTTGGACCAGTCGGACTGGGCCTCGAAGGTGTGCTCGTAGTCGAAGTCCGGGTCGTACCTTAGCAGGTCCTGCTCGAGGCTCTTGAGGTTGGCCATGAGGTCCTCCTCCTCCTGCTCGTCGTCGCTATTGTCGCCGACAGCGATCTGGCGGTATACGCCCCAGTCGTCGTCGTTTGCGCCAAAGTCGTCATCATCGCCGCCGCGGCGCCGTTTCTTGGTCGGGGTGTCGGACGCGAGATTGGCGATGCTCTTCATGCGGATCTGTGACGCGAGCGACTTGCGGTTGCCCAAGTCCTGCTTGAGGCGGTCGCGCTCCTTCATCTTCTGCATCGTCCGCGCGCGGGCCTGCCGCTTCTCCTCGAGCCAGTTCTCCAGGTCGTTCTCGCGCCGTTCACGGTCCAGTCGCTCGTCCTCGAGCGCGCGGGCCTTTTCCGCCTCCTTCTCCGCCTTGGCGCGGGCGCGGGCCTCGTGATTCGACTTGAGGAGCCGTTGCTGGCGCTTCTGCTTAAGCTGTGCCTCATCCAGCTGGTCGTCGGGAACGTCCAAGAGGTCAAAATTGGGCTGTTCCTGTTCCTCTTCGGGATCACCTCCTACATCTTTGGTCCGTGCCTTTTTGACGTTCTTCTCCAGCTCTTTGATGATCTTGTCCAGCTGAGCCTCATCTTTGATATCGTTGCTGTCCAGCAGGCGCCGGGTCTCTTTCTTGGTCTCATCCACTAGACGGCCCTGAAGGTGTTTGTAATATTCCAGATCCTGTTCCTTCTTGATGAGCTTTTCGAGGCGCATCTTAGCGGCCTGCTCTTGGAGTCGTCGTCCGCTTTCCTTTTTACGCTCTGCTATCCTAGCCAGTTCCTCTTCACTCTTCTGGACAATGATCTCCTCGGTGAAAGGATACTGTATTACGATGTCGCGTTCTTCTAGTCCAGTCCAGTCTAGGTACTGACCGATCTCTACATCATAGTCCTTGGATATGTAGCCGTGGTCTCGAAGCATGTGCTCTGCTTGCGAAACGTTGAGTTTGCCAGCGAAGGTAGGGTATTTCAAGCGAATGAGCTTGAGGAGATACTCTGCGGCATGATAACCGCCCCAGTTTAATCTTGTCGCCTGGGGGAGCATTGCCTTGGATTTGTAGACGGGAATTATGTGTGTCGATGTATAAGAAGAAGAAACGACGAGCCCCGTGCTACCTTTGTTGTGTCGGTAAGAGAAGAGGGAGTCGATGCCGTAGGCCAGTGAGGGGGCGCGATAGCATTCAAAGACGATTTCGGTCATGGCTTTATGCAGGTCAGCTAGGGAACAAGGATATGCTGCTGGGCGCATTCGTACACTTTCGTGAGTATGGCAAGTTCGCCACGGCCTCGGTCATGACAATGGGCACATCCACAGCTCCATCAGCATCATTCATGCCAAGTTTGAGAAAAACATAGTCTAGGACATGCTCCATGACATCCCAATTGCTGACGATGCCCGTACCCGCTTCAAATGCGCCTCGAATGTGGCCGCGGGCGGTGGTGTCTGCATAGCAGTCGTTGCCGGCAAAGGAAAACGTCTTGCCGAGTTTTCGGTCTCTGTATTTGGCCATTATCGGGGGAATGCTGAAGCGAGGTACCGATTCGAACGACCATCCTGCCCGGACGGCGGAGGAGCCTGGCGACAGCAGGTTAGCAATGGCGCATTTCAACAACTATCGCTCGAGTTACCGTTGTCTATAACTAGCGCGGCGTCGCCGGAGTGCTCCAATGCTCGTTTGCGTCCATCCTCCTGCGGCTCGATGAACTTTTCGAATCGCGTCTCCTTGACGGGGAAGATGGTGGCTGGAGGGTAGGTCTTTGCGACTGTCGACGCCGTGGCTGCAGGCTGATCGATGGCTGAAGGGGCCATAATTCGTTAAGCAGATTGGAGCGAAGGGTATCAGAGAGGTGGACACGATTTCATGGTGAGGCAAAGGAGGCTTCCTGACGAGAGGATTCTCGTCAATTGGCTCAGCTCTAAAGCCTTTTTGCTAGTAGTAATGCCGTTTGCTGGTCGACGAGGTGACCAATGCGAGGCTACGAGGCTGACTACAAAGGTTGAGCTGGAGTGGGTCCTGGCTCACCTACACGGGCCAAACAAGTGGGACGTGTTTGGTACAGTCATGGTAATATGGATATCATGTCAAGTTCCGGATCTGTGTAGGATGCTACCATCTAATCTCTTTCCTTCGTACCATCATGTGTGACGTTACCAAATATTATATTTATCATACCGTTTGCGCTAGAAACAGGTGCGAGCTAACACAAACTGATGGGTGAATCTACCTTGTTTAGGATCTAGGATGGCGACTTGAGGTTATCCGTAGCTGTGAGCGTCAGCCATGAAATATAATGGTTGGGGAAAGGAGCGTTACCTTCTAGATGGAAGAGGACATTCGACTGATAGTTTTTGAACATCTGAGCCACCAGCTCAACGTTCATGTTTTGAATGTTGATATCCTAGATGCAACGTGATCAGCACAATGACACTACCAAGTGAAGGGACGCAGAACAATACCTGGAGGCTTTTGTTCATTACGGTAACAGCTTCATTAAGCTTCTCCTAGAACCTGTGAGCGTCCAAATGTTTGGAGCACCCAGTGCTTAACTTACGACGTTGGTGATGATTCGCGACAGCAGCAGGTTTTGCTGATGCTCATGAGGGCTTTCCTACAAAAATTAGTCTCTTCATACACATGAATTCAAAGGGTCAAACATGCCATGGTATTCGAATCCTTGCAATGGTGCGGGGGGGTTGTTGAGTTGTTGTTTGCTGGAAACGCGCGAAGTTGGAGGGGCTTTTAAGTATTGTTGGGCATTTAGAGTTAGTAATGTGCCGGTACATTTTCCAGCTTGCCGTTTTCGCACCCTCCCGCAATCTCAGCATCACATGGACACGTCCCGGCGGAGAACTCAGCGACAATCCTGCTTCTAAGTTTAAAAGAGGGAGGATATACTTGGAACTCGATCAAACCTCATCAGCGCCATGGCTGCTCCGACCGAAGCGCAGATTGCGCACCAGCAACTGGTTGAACAGCTCGACATGCACTCCATCCACAAGAACTTCCGCAACCCAAATTGGCGGCCCAACCAGCGCCGCAACAAGAACCTCAAGACCGTCTTGGGCGACGCGTCCAAGAGGGAGGCCTCAGCGCTCGCCACACCACAGGACATCAGCGGCGACGTGACCCCAGCACCTGATGACGGCCTCTCGACCAGCGGTTCGTCCACCCCAGCCATTAACAGCAACGGCAACCTCCCGCCCAATCTCGCCCAGGCCTCCCGAAGCTTGTCGAAGCTGGTTCTTGAGAAGAGCTTGAAAGGCTCTGCGGGGTCCACCGCTGCAACGACCCCAAGCGCGACATACACCAATATCGAGTCGGCGCCGTCGTTGGCCCATTCCAAGCACTACTGTGACATCACGGGTCTGCCAGCGCCCTACCTCGACCCCAAAACACGACTGCGATACCATAACAAGGAGGTGTTTGGGATGATTAGAACTCTTCCCCAGGGAGTTGCAGAACAGTTCCTCGAGGCCCGTGGTGCGCACACAGTTCTCAAGTGAAGCATCATATGCACTTCGTATCTACGGTTTTTTCACGACACAGGAATCATGGAGCGCACTCACAATGTGTATGTGGATAAGGACATTATTTACGTGGACGTATGTCGGGCCAACAAAGTCAAGCCTCAACTATGCACCCAAGGCCTCTCGGTCAAGGGATGGTAGTTGACGCTCCGGCTTAATCGCGATCCTGATTGTTATCTGCCTAGGTCGACAGACTACCGAGACCGTATGGAAGCACGAGTCTCAGTTGCCAAAGCAAAGCTTTGGCCGTCGCGGCATGGGATGAAAAATAGCTATGTAGTGATATCAGCCCAAGACCTACCGAATAAACCACCAGTCGTGCAAGAAAGGCACCAAAATGCTATGCATCTGGCCAGAGTTGTAGATGTGTGTGTCAGGTAAGACAGTCAATGTTGATGGGGAAGAACGGTGCCATCTCAAGCAAGGGCAGAGATAAGCTGTTTATGGCGCGGCCAATGCAGTCGACGCAAGTGATTGTGCGCAGACAAGTCAATGTTGCTGCAACGCAAGTTGTGTAGGTGGAAATTTTAAGAAATTGCTCAAATCATGAGAAAAATGCCATCCAACTCTGGGCGAGAACCCACTTCACTCATGGTACCGATTCCCGAGCCAATTAGAAGAGAGTACGGGCTCGAACACAACCAAACATACAAGTAAGTACCTTTCACATATCTGTTCAATAAACTCTGACCTATTTTGGCTATATGTCGATATCGTTTCTGCAAACCATGTCGACACTCAGCTTCAAGTTCGAGCGTAGCGATCCCGTTTGGATAGTCAAACACAATAAGCCTTTCGTACCCGAAAGTGATTACTGCATCGATTTGGCGTGAACTATGCGTACATCTTTCACTAAGCTCAACCTTGCCCAGCCGATGAGTATCTGGCCTAGGCTTCTTTCGGCAAAGACCTGCCAATTGCTCCCCGTACATGGAATCCACCCCCTTTGAATATTGAGAGCTCTTGCAAGATGTTGAAGCCACGTTTAGAAGCAACATCACAACGTCGCAACGTCGCCTCCGCCTTGCGTTTCCTTGAGTCTCACTTCTACTAGTCGAAACCCCTATCGTCTATTGCTTGCTATATCCTTCGAAATCGAATAATACGATATCCCGTTTCCCGGCGCAAGACAGCTAGCGCCCGCCAACATGTCGATGTTCTTATCCGATTCCCAGAGTACGTCGTATGCATCTACAATCGCTCACGCGACCATCTGCCTAGCAGGAACATGTTCCTCCAAGACCCTCGATGAGCATTTGCTAACTTGTGGGTAGAGATTGGAGTGGTGTTCTGCTCTGGTGGTAGGTTTAGGCTGCGCGCAAATCTGGGTGCTTCAGGTTGAAGCTGACCATCACCTTGCAAGGGGGCTTCTTCCTCATTGGAGGCGTAATGCTGTTCTTTGATCGAGCTATGTAAGCAAATCAATTCTTTCTCTTCTGGTCCCTTTATTAACCAACATCTTGCGCAGGCTCGCGATGGGAAACGTATGGACACAGGCACGAATACCCAACCAACACTACCGGCTAACCCTGCGAATAGATCCTCTTCCTCATCGGCCTTACGATCATGATCGGACCACAGAAGACATTACTCTTCTTCGCTCGACGACAAAAAGCAAAAGGCACAGCAGCATTCTTTGCTGGCCTAATACTCATCCTCATGCGCTGGACTTTTATCGGATTCATAGTGGAGGCCTACGGCATAGCTGTTCTGTTTGGCGACTTCCTTGGAACCATAGCTGGCTTCGCGCGCAACCTACCCGTCGTAGGACCCTACATCGGCGCTGCCGTGGATAGAACGGGCGTCGGCCGGCGCAATGCCGAGCTTCCTGTATGATATAGGCCTGCACAGTGTGCGTGTTGTAATGTGAATCTTCAGGAGTTTTAAGGGCCGTGGCCTGCGGTATTCTATACGGGGTTTAGACAAAGACTGGGATTCATACAGCTGGCGTTCTCAGTACCCTTTTGGGACGGCATTAGGGAAGTAGACTGTACCACGTTTGTAATAATGTCATGACACAGAAGCCCTCGACTTCGCGCTATTGAAATATTTGGAACGTCATTTGAATTGCACGTAAGCTGAATCTTCAAGCGAAGAGACATTGAAAATGGCGCCTGGCCGTTCATCGATCTTCCCCTGCATTCCCAATGGTGCAAGCCATAGCACGACTCGGTCATATCATTTGCAGACTCCTCCTACGACGACCAACCTGCTCGAGTCGTGCGAGTATATTGAATCCCACTCTAGTACCCCTGACCAATGAGGTAGTCCGCGAGTTGCTCGACGGTCTGGGTAGCGCTGCCGGCGACGCCCGTCTCGCCGTGGTGGCCGATCACGATGGCCTGCTTGGTCTTGGCGACGGCGACGCCCAGGCGGCCCTACACACAGAAAGGGTTCAAGGTTAGCGTCTTGTGTTTCAGGTAACTTAGGCTATGGGTTGTTACCGATCGTGCATAGATGCTGCGGTCTTCGGCTCGGGCAACGACATAGCGGCTGCCGCTGATGTAGAGACCGTCGGCGAAAGCCTTATCTTTGGCAGCCTGGTCACCGCTGACGATGGAGGAAATGGCCTTCATCTCCTCTGGCTTGAGCTATAGAGAGGATGTCAGGAGCGAAGGATTTCGTCGTGCATATCGTGGAGTTCGTTCGTACCTGGAAATCGCTGGACGAAGCCCATGCGCTGTCACCGGCGGCGCTGATAATGGCGCCCTTGTCGATATGACCGCTGCCGACAAGGCTGCCTAATATGTCAGCATCTGTGTCTTTGGACTATAGGCGCATGTCAGTTGATCTGGAGCTCTGGTTGTTACCTTGAGTCAATGTAAGCTAGCCGCCAGGGAAAGTTAGCATCCTACCGCAGGAAGACGAGGTGGGGGTTATTTTCACTAGGTCAACGAACCTTGCCAGGACATGATGCCGGTGAGTCTGTCGTAGGTTGAGCTGGTGGAAGAAGAAGCAAGAGCGATGCGGAGGAGAAAAAGATGTCGAACGCAGGCTCAGTCGGCAGCGGATAGGAATGGTAGAATGCTTGCGAGATTGATGCGGATCTATTTGTCGCTCGATGTTTGTGGATGACTTTGAAACGCCGCCGTGGAGCTACCCCTCCAGCCAAAGATGAGGTAATAGCATCCACTGTGACGGCTGGAAAGGACCCGCCCGGGAAAATGGTTCTATGCTCTAGGGTAATTAGAAGGAGAGAGCGAACCGGGCATAAAAAGCCCCAACTTTCCGCAGTTAGATGAACAAGAAGAACAACAACAATTCTACACACTTCACCAATTGACCTGCAATTTCCCTACCAATCGGTCATTGGCCGATTGGGCTCATCTTTTATGTCCCCTGTGTTGATTAGAATCAAGATCAAATGGTCTATCAACTTCATTTCCTTTTATCGACCAAGTTGCCGACGAACGAGGGCGCGGCCAAGTGCAGCTCTTTTCCCTTGTCTTCTGCGCTGGGTTCGTCTTTGTCAAGGAACGGTTTCTTTCTCCTACGTAACCTTATTACCTCCTCGAAAAATATTATAGGTATATAGAAGATTAAAATAATTTATAGTATTTCCGTTTCCTAGCTTGAGTATTAGTAATAAAGCTATTAGTAATATAAAGTGATAATTGTCATAGATAGGAATCCTTGGATGCATTCAAGGGTTATCTGCTGCGCCATTTGGCACAAAAGACTAGGATGTGAAGTCCCCGACTTCACAATGCATTCTCATACACAAGCTATTTGGCAGAACAGGCAGGGTCACCAATGGGCAGCTATGACAATAATTATCTATATAATTTCTTTATAATAGATCTATCTTTATTAAGGGATTATAAGGCCACAACATTTAGAGAGGAGGTGACAGGGTAAGTGATCAATGCAATAGTACCTAAGTTAGCAGTTAATACGCTGTGGAGTCGCAAGTGGGCAGCAGCTAAAGGTAGGGGTCCGATATTATATGAATTAATCTCTGCCGTTCTAACTCCACTACTGGAAATGCACTTATATACTGTGAGAGAAAGATACGGTTCCTCGGCAAAAGACAGACGCAGCCCCGAAAAGATTGGTTGGAGGGCGAGAGAGTAAGAGGGCACACGGTCACAACACCGCAATCAACGCCCGGCAACTAGGCCGATAAAAAGGATTGATGCAAGTGGACCATTTGATCTCAACGGAACGAATGTAAGGGAAAGACAAGAAAGAGGCCAATCGGCCTATGGCCGATTGATGATGTCTGTGGAATTGATCGATTGATGGTTGGTTCTCGTCTCTCCTCCTCCTCCCTCCTCAAACTACGGAAAGTAAGGGCCTTTTATGCCCAATTCGCAATCTCCTATCATAACTCGGACCGTGGTGTGGTCTTCGGACCACTTATCCTTCTGCAGAGCGACATTGTGGACCCACTTATCCTTCTGCAGACCATCGGCTGCTGCTAGAGC
>KL660090.1:0-13856 GCA_000732775.1 Stachybotrys chlorohalonatus IBT 40285 | reverse complement strand
CCCGCCGCTGCCCAGCCGATCCGTGACAATTAGATTGTAATGTTATAGCTCTCGATGAGGCGGTGGGATAGGGTCTGGCCGGGGTGGTCGAACATTATCAAGATCCTTCGCAAGCTCCCAGGTAGACTGATAAGCCTTTTCGAATCGCTCATCTGTTAGATCAGGATGAGCGCTGCCCCAGTTATGGGTTAACATCCTCTCCTTAAGTGCTCTATCCATCCGCTCGACACTGACCAACGGACTGCGATACCATCCTCCCGATGCATTTTCGGCCGGCTCGTTTCCTTCTGCCCTACGAAACGCATGAGTAGTGGCCATGTCGCGTTCCACCACAAACTTAGGGTTTTGCCCTTGCCACTCGACCGTGTCGGGCTTGTTGACTTTATAGTTTCCATGGGCCGACCAGGCTAGATACTTCGCCTCGTTGTGGAGCGTCCAGACGGCCAGGTGCTCCCAGTCGTGTTTGTGACCGTGCGCTAGAGCACCTCCCTCATCTTTTTCGAAGTAGTAACCGTATAGGTAGAAGCACCAGCCGTCGTCTGTACACTTTTCGCGTACGTATGTGTTGCTGTTGTACAGGCGATCCATCTGGCGGCAATTCCCATGGCCGATCTCGAGACCATCGTTGCAATGCCCGTCACTGGTAATGGCTGCAGTGTTGTAGCAGGCTGAGTTGTCAAAGTCGATTACAGGTTGATATTTGAGGGCACCAGGAGTCGCATTCTCGCCTAGTGGGCCTGGAGCTGGAGGGGGTTTCGGAACTGGAGAGGGATCTGGAGCCGGGGCTGGATCAGGAGATGTAAATGGTGCGTGATTGCAGATGTATGCCATGCTGCACCATTTGCCGTCGTCCAGTCTGTAGAGCCCATCCAGATGCCGGCTCCAGCATGGCAGGACGTTGCTATCATACGTATGAACAGCCCATCCAGCCAAGTTTGGATCCCCAACGGCGTTGTTGATAAGCACGGTCCATGTATCACCGTTGGGAAGAGTCTGAGTAACGCCGCTGCCACGCCAAGGGTAGGAGCCATCCCACGGTACGTTACTCATGTATGTTGGTGCGCCCCAAGCTTCACCAGAATAATACATCATCTCGCGTGATGTGGAGCCACCATTTTCCCCCAGACCGATGCCACAGTCGGCGAGAACAAGGTTTTCGCTCCAAGTAGTCTCGGCAGAGGCCAGAACGCCTGCGAGCGCGATCAGCTTTAGGAGAGTTGCGGCCATCCTGATGATCAAGTTTTGACGTCGATGGTGGGTTAGGATCAGTAAGTTTCGATGTAATAGTTAAAAGATGATAGCTTGTGGGTAAGTTTTGACAGTGTAGGGCATAAGATGGTCTTTGCAGCTCCCGGATAGACCTGCTAATGCCAATGTCCTTAGATCTGTGCTTGCCGATGATTCGGTGACGGGGAAGCCAAAGCAGCGAAGACATGAATTTATATATCTCGGTTGCCTCCATATCCCGAAGCACTTCTAGAAAGATATAGAAGTCCACATTGTATAGCCCAGCCTCCACTGTCATATGAGCCGCTGCATGTCAGCAAGTATGGGTCTCATTAGATTTTCAGCCATCAGCTTTCCCCGCTCTATTCTGCGTGATGAATTGCACTTGATTAGTAGGCAACGCTTAGGTATTATCAAAATCGAGGCCCTAAATACAGTCTATGGGGTCTTTAATGCGCCGAAGGTGGGATGCCTAATACTAGCCTCGAAATATGTTACGATATCAGGTGGAGAGAGGGTCACATGATGTGAAGGCACCCTCAGACGACTAATGGCCCAGTACGCTGATTACTGGGGCGCCGGCTGAACTCCCCAATGGGGTTTTATAATTTTCAATACGGGCAAGCAAGCATCTGATAATTGTTTAGGGTGAGTTTATAGATTAGTCCCATTTACTTACTCAAACCAATGAGCGGGTTAGCTTATAAGTCTCATCCATGTATCCGTGCGCAACCCGTACTCACCTAATTAAGGCTGCCTGGGGCTTTGGGCTTGCTCAAACGAGGCAAGCTGTGTCAGCTGCCATAGCGTTTTGCGGAGGTATACTAATTCCGAACCCACGAGAGGCTTTTTTCCGTAAAAGTTAGAAAAAGGAGGCTAAGAATTAAGAAGATAGAATCCTCGGACCTTGCCATTCCATGAAGTTGCTAACCTACCTCGGCGCAGGGACGTGAGATAAAAGATAATATGGCGTAATTATGCAAGTAGTCCAGAGGTCTAGAATGCCCTGCGGGGCGTAATTTGGAGCAAGGGATAAAAAATTTTCTACTACTCGCGCCCGCCCCACATGAATTCGGCTTCGGCGGTGCTGACTACTGTGAGAGAAAGATACGGTTCCTCGGCAAAAGACAGACCCAGCCCCGAAAAGATTGGTCGGAAGGCGAGAGAGTAAGAGGGCACACGGCCCCAACACCGCAATCAACGCCGGCAACTAGGCCGATAAAAAAGATCGATGCAAGTGGACCATTTGATCACAATAGAACGAGTGTAAGGGAAAGGCAAGAAGAAGGCCAATCGGCCATGGGCCGATTGGCAAGAGAACACACAGGCTGATTGGTGATGTCTGTGGAATTGTCACGTAAAATTGTGTTTTGTGTTCTGTCTCCTTTTTTCCTGTCTCCGCAACATATGTCCTTTTCAATGCGGGTCCCCGCGTTCCTATTGGTGGGCCTAATCGCTTACGCGATTCCTGGCGGTCACCTGACCGCCCTACTATCTGACAGGAATTGATCAATTGATGGTTGTTGGTTGGATGTGGTTATGGTTGCTAATCCTTCCTCGCGAAACTACGGAAAGTGAGGGCCTTTTATGCCCAATTCGCAATCTCCTATCATAGCTCGGACCGTGGCGTGGTCTTCGGACCCACTTATCCTTCTACAGACCATCGGCTGCGGCTAGAACTCGAACTGCGGTATCTCCTTCTAGACCAAGGAACCATTTTTCCCGAGGGGGCCAATTCTGCCATCACAGTACCATTCGCTATCTTTGTCTGGGTCATCGATGCAGACCGCGACAAATGTGTTAGTCTTGTTGGTTACGCCTCTCTGGAAGTGTGAGCACAGGCCATTTAAGATCTTTCTCTTCTTGCCACGCGGTGAGAATTCGGAGGCCTCGTTGGGGCAGTAGAGGGTTGTGTTTGGCCAAAACTAGCCCTTATCGTCCTCCCTCCAGTGTAGGTATGCGAGGACCTCGTGTGGCTTCTTTGTGGTAGTGATGCATTATAGCATGTTATTATATATGAGGTCCTGCAACCCGCTTTAGTGCTCTTTATCCTAGGGCGTGATGATGATGACATCGAATGTGACCTTGTTCTCGGTGTACAATTTGCGCATCTTTGCCGTCATGCTGGCGGTTGCATTATCGTACTTGCCAACGTCATCTGAGATTGTGCCCTTGTCGATAAGCATATAGTTACACACATTCTTCCGTTCGTTGTTCATGCCTGGCTTCGTGATCTCAACCAGCATATGGATCGTGCAGTCGCCGACCTTGACGTTCGCATGGTGGGACTCGACACGCCATAGCAGGGCCATCTGGACAGGCTGGACTGAGTAATACCAGAAAACAAGGGAGAGATGTTTGTTCGCCTGCTAGATAAGCAGTTCTCTAGTATGGTCCTGCTTTCATCACGAGCGTAGCCTCGAATGCCAAGTATCGCATCTCTGGCTGTCCAAGTCCTGAAGAGGGCCGCTGGTTGTTTACTCTATCCATCGACATCACAGATTCTATTGCCGTCCTATCCAGGCGACCCACTGCCAACTCATGATGCGTGCCGCTTGGGGCTTTCGACAACACGCCATAGACCCGCCCTACAACAGTGTGAGTAAGCTGCTGTAGTCCATAGTCTCGCCGAGGTCAAGCGCACATCATTGGCGTTCGGTTGCTATCAGGAAATGAGGCCAAGTCCGACCCATCTCAGCTGTGCAATCGATTTGCCGTTACTTGAAGCAAGTGTCCGCCGTGACTCGTCAATGGGCTCTAATGTACCTGGGAAGAATGCCTGGAGCGGGGTCAGTTCTGGGGTGGTTGAATGTTACACCAGATCCATTCCAGCTGCAATAAACTCCTCGTCCAGTCCAATTGCGACTATTTCCGTGGATAAATAACTGGCGCCCTGCGGTAAAATGCTGGGTCTATTTGTATATATGCGAACCATGAACAACAGAAGAATCCTGAATATGACAGTTGGCGGAAAATGCGGCGAGATATCTCCGTTGTACTGTCTTGGCGCAAGAGGTGGATATGATTGGAAAGCCGGCTAAAGTGAAAATGTCGGCTATAACGCCAAAGTCCCTGACCTTGCCGTCAACTGAACTGATTAGAGACGTTATAAACTCCGCTTTCCTTTTAGAAAACCCGAAAGGAGACCACATATGTATATAAATGAAGACCTGAAAAGGCGCATGTCGATCTCTCCAGTTCTATGACCTGCGATATTGTTTCAGCCATCCTGACTTATTGATCCTTGGACGTGAAAGTCTTTGCTTCGTTTCAGATTGCTCACGATGGTTTCACTAAGCTCCAGTCTTGCGGTCATCATGGCTTTCTCAGTAATCCTCCTTGAGGCTGCTGGTCCGGACGATAATATGGCCGCACATCGTCAGGTTGGCACAACGGGGCCTGGCTGGTCTCCTGAAACAATGTTCACGGTGTATGAACCCGCACCGTCAGGTACTGTCAACTTCACCACCCTCCATGGTAGTGCATACAACGTCACATGGCAGTATGCTAGTGAATTCATGGTTGGGAAAGGATGGCAAACTGGCACTGGTCGTACCATTAACTATACCGGAACATATGTGCCGAGCGGCAACAGCTTCATCGGCACAATGGGCTGGACTAGAGTAAGTCAGTGGATTGATGCTTTTAATGCTTTTCAGCTAATCATTTCGTCAGAGTCCTTTGGTGCTGTATTATATTCTTGATAATTTTGGATCTTGGTAAGAGCCCCTGAGGCAGTCAGGAAGTAGACAACGCCATCCTTGTTGGACACCTGCTAACCCTCTTCTCAGTATGTTCATCTTTCGGCAGGCTTATCCATGAGCTATATCCAGCAATGGAACGATATTCTCAATCGGTACAAGCCTCCTGGAACCATGAACTATACGCTGACAACCATGAAAGTCAACCCAGGCTCGGCCGGTGTACATAGGGGTACTTATACCTCTGATGGCCGCTCCTACACCATATACTATCAGATGAGGTATAACCAACCGTCCATTGATGGCGTTAGGACTTATCCAATTGTTTGGGCAATTCCAGCGCAGCGCCGTGTTGGGGGTACTACAACTACGGCGAATCATTTTGATGCATGGTCAAGGGTGGGAATTACGCTTGGCAACCACTACTGGCAGATTGTAGGCGTGGTGGGCTATTATAGCTCTGGGAGAGCCCATGTCTCCTCCATTACAACTGATTAATAATCCACCACGCCAAGCGATGTTATATCGGAGGCAAGTTTATCATCGTTCCATGGCCAATTCGTGCAAGAGTACGTGGTGAAATAGGACGGGTGAATGGGGTGACAAACGGGCCTGAATCTCCCTTCAAACACTTACAGTGTTGAACCAATTGCTTGGTCAGTAGCTCGTGCGAGCATGTGGATAATATCCACGTGATCGCATGCGCAGCTATTTAGCTGCAAACAATAGCAATAGAGAGCTTAGATAGTACGTTGCCATTCCGGACCTGAAAATGGTTAGCTTTGGTAACTCTTCTTGTCCAAGGATGGATTATACGTACGCTGACATAGAAGGTATGGCTCGCCATATCCCGTCCGTGCAGGGTTTGTTGGAAATACACAACACTTGTGTTGCGAGATTCGGCATTAATGTCGTTAATAGGGCGAAACTTGGCTCTAGGAATCATGTCTTTGGGAAACTCTATAACTGTCTGGGTGAGCCCCAATAACTTGTCCAGAGGAGACTCGGACCCTTGGCTTGCCTTAGATGCCTTGATGTTTGCATCGTAATTGTCATGGTGATGGGCTAATGCGGTTTGCGGCACCAGGCTGGCGACTTGAAGGCGAATATCATGGATCAAAGGGGCTGTTAGGCTCACTAATGTAAAAAGGGCAAAATGGCTTTGAGTTTAGGGTTGTATGACTCGTGAGGTTGCGCCCAGTCACAATCTGGGGACGTATAGTTGATTATAGACAGTGGAAGACAGGGAGGCGAAATGGTCTTTACATGTAATACGATCTTAGCACATGCTGGCAAAGCTAAATCTCAACTCTTCCACTCTATCTTAGGATCTAGATGTTATATCATGGACTGGTGGTTTGTGGCTTGGAGCTTGAAGCTGTGCATGCTGCATAGGCACCTCCCTATCAAATACGCGTGAAGAAATTAAGTGATGCCACAACTTCAGTCACGTTACTACACCCCACGGGATTTTGATGATGTGCACCAAACGATCGTTTCCCTGGCAGATTCAAATCCACCTCGCAATCACACTATCCGTTGTTGAGGGCAAGCTTAAGCCTCAGAAGACCTCTTGACTTGCTATGTCTGACGATAATCAAACATAGTGCTGTATTTATCGTGGGCATATTGGACTAGGTAGCCCTGCAACTAGCTACGATAGCAGCCAGAAAGCTCATACATCCAAATGAAGTCCTCGCCAGTGATCTACTGGTGACTGATAAGAATGGGAAAGCGTAATTAATTAATCCAAGTGGCTTATAGAGTACCAGAATCTCTAATGGCTGCAGAAGTATTGTTTTGACCGCCCACAAGTATCTTTGGTTGATATTGGCTGCCGTTTGAGACGGCTATAGCTCTGTTCTTCCAACATGTAAAATCACAAAGTTCCATGGATTAGCTCTGTCTAGTAGTCAGAATAGGAAATCCTATGGGAATCAACACTTACGCGCCCCCTGTTCACACTGCAATAAATTAGCGGACCCTACACCCGTGCGGACCCCTTGCGGGCTGAACTACGGGACAAACATCCTACGACTGCTGGGATTGTGGTGCAACTCCACTGTATTTTTCGTTCAACTCATCACCTTCTCATGCCGCTAGGTCTTCTTCTCCTCTGAGTCAACAACCGTTGATCCACATGTCTGAACGCGAAGAAAAGATCGAGAAGCACAGTGTGCCGTGGAGGTGCATCCTGGCGTTGTTCAACGACTAGCGGGTGCATACATGCAGGCAAAGAACGCTCTTTTTGTGCCCTATCGCCAATCCAATGACGATAAAAGCGTCCGTGTTGGATTTTTGCCGAGTCCTAGCCGATCGATGCCACACCGTTGAGTTCGTGGCGTTCGACGGCCACCAGGTGAAATTACAGAACCGCAATTACGCCTAACGTAGTATTGCCGGAGCCTAGCCTGCATAAGCTTCTCCAACGTCTAGTCCTTGCCTTAGACCGCGGCCACATCAACGGCGTCATCTGGGCTGTGAGCAAGAAAGCGCGCAAAACGCCCAACTTGGACCATCCTATCTCTCGCGCTAACGGCAAAGTGTACAAGCTGGGACACGTGTTGGACGGCAGCATGCCCGACCTCCTAGCACCTGAATTTGCGCCACAGCGCACTATCCTTGACCACAGCCATACGCGACTCTATCTTACACACGGAGGTGGCTCATAGGTCAATGAGGCGTCATACCCTAGCGTCTCTGTGCTAGTCTTGGGCTTCTTGCTCGACGAGCTCGCAAACGGAATGCGTCTAGAGGAAGCTGGATGCGGCTTACGACTTGACAAGAACAGCTTTATGGCGGGTGAGATTGTTGAGCGTGCGTGTAGACTAGTGAGTGGCGATGACGAGGCCGTTGCGCGCACCGTCGAGCGTTTGAGACGCATTGCTACAGAAAGCACGCGCAGGAAGGGCCTTGCAGCCAATCTGATCGAGGAGGCGCTATGATCACCAATTGCGCGGACATACACGGCCAATGCATCTTCAAACGGCCGACATGCGTATGCCATGGTGGAAGGTTCGCAATCTACACCTCGGGCTTTTCGAATTCACTTCCTTCATTGGATTACCTGTTACCGTGGTCTTTGGCGTCAGATCCTTGCTTCAGGGCGAGGTCCCGTTGACGCGCCTATGTCAGGCCATCTTGACACTCCAAGATTCAGCCGTGAACTCGGGCCGCCAAATTTGGCGTCCTGGAATTAGTTCTTGCTCTCAGCTCCATGTGTTCAGTCGTCCAGGTAGAACCTAGTCGGGAGTATATAACTAAGCATGGAAGCCCCCAGTTCACTGCATCCACGTTTGAGTTCGGCACAAGCGATTCTGGTGACACAACATGCCCTTGCCTTCGCTATTCGTACTACGCCGCGCTACTGACGCCTATGAGGCGTAATGAATCCCATAATTAGGTAGATGACAACCAATAGGGTCCGTGGGTATCGATCTAGCATCTTGACATGGGCGAGTCACCGATACTGACTCGCCTGCTAGGATACGCCCACCACTGCACCAGAGCGACCACGCAGTCCATGATAATTATCGACCTCTTGGTTTCACGTTATTTCCTTTCCAGCCAGGGGATGTTGGGATAAGGGTTAACGAGGAACTGGAATTGACCGGGGCAAGCAGAATAATTTATGCGAAGGTGGGACCTATAAAGTCTCCCTTCGCCGCGTCTCACTGTAATCCTTTCAATATCGACTCGTCTTCATCTCCTAACGGGCCGGAATATCTTTTCTTCTTTTCAAAAAAAAAAATTTTGTCGGACGGAAATCCAAGCTCGTCCTTGCCGCTGTCGAATACTGCAAGCTAGAGGTATACAAATACCTCGACAGCGAGTTGCCCGAGCTCATAAGTCCCGATGAGTTGTTAATCCGAGTCCATGCAGCATCCACCAACACGGTAGATGTCAAACTCGCCGCCGGGGAGGTCAAACTCTTTGCAAAGTACGCATGAACCCAATGATCACAGCCGACTGCTATCTACCACGCAAGCGTCGCTGTTTCGCTCATGTTGTGATACTCTAGGCCTCCAGTTAAGATTGGCTATGATGTCTCCAGTGTAGTAGTGCAGGCGCTTGATGTTGCCGAGTGGCTCCTTACGGGTGGGCTGGAGGATCGAACCATGCATATATATTCCTGGAGGGCTTTCTGGTACGGGATCTATTGCGGTGCAGCTCGCCAAGCCGGTTTTCGGTGTCGGCAAGGTGATAACAACGCTGTCAACCGAAAAATTGGCCAAATTTGATGAATTAAGCGCAGAGGGAACAGCCGAGCAAATCATCGACCACACGAAACAGGATCCTGCTACAGCTATTGAAAGGAACTCGGTCGACTTCTTGCTCGACACTATGATTATGGCCATGGCAAGTCTAAATCTTATGAAGAAAGACAGTGTGATTGTGACCATCACTGGTCTTCCATTTGGCGACTCGCTGGCCAAGGTTCCTCTGCCGGCGCTTGCCCGAGGAGCCCTTGGGTGCATGGATGCGATCAAGGAATGGCGCGCTTCGCGACCGGGGGTCAATATCAAGTTCCTCTTTGTGGAACCCAGCGCCGAACATCTCGACCGTTTACGGCAATGGGTCAACGAGGGCAAATTAAGGCCGGCGGTGGGCCGTATTGTGGAATTCAGGCGCCTCGAAGACGTTCGCGGGGGGTGTACGGATGTATTCAACGGGAAAGGTAATGTGGGCAAGTTTGTCGTCGAGGTAATTCGTGATCCGACAAAACTGGAGTAAGTCTAGTTCTTTACCTATCCTAGTACAGATCGATGAACCCTTGCACTGAATAGCCATACCGAGGTAATGATCCAAGTTTGTTAAACTATGTCATTCTTAGAAATCATTAATCTCTTCGGATCCAAGCTTTCAATAAGTTTCCGGTATTCGATCCAGGATCTATCCGGCAAAGTCCAACCTTCCATCATCGAATCTCCTCAAGAAAATTTGGTTCGAACCTCGCCGTCCTCGGCATGACTGATAAAGTCGAGGTTTGACATATTCCGGATCCGCTACGTGCAAAACAGCAAACCCCCAACCTCGTGACTATCGAACTTGTCCGCATGCTTGATGAAGTTGTCTCGCACCTGCGGCCATATGATGTAGTCTTGCAGTCAAGGATGAGGCAGAAGTAGCTGCAGCGTCGTAGGGCGTAGCGTGGAGGGAATGCTACTGTAATTCTCTTGTCGGGTCAATAAACCACTGGCAGTGCCACTGGTGTCAGTA
This sequence comes from Stachybotrys chlorohalonatus IBT 40285, assembly GCA_000732775.1. Taxonomy (NCBI): domain Eukaryota; kingdom Fungi; phylum Ascomycota; class Sordariomycetes; order Hypocreales; family Stachybotryaceae; genus Stachybotrys; species Stachybotrys chlorohalonatus. The sequence continues at coordinate 3,708 of KL660090.1, read as the reverse complement.
TCTAGCATAAGAGGTGCATCAAGGGGGAGCTTACTCTTGACAGAATGTCATATATCCAGTTTATGGATAGTTTCTCTGGCCTTCTTAAGAGGTTGTATGCTGTTGCCTCGAACATACCGTTGGCAAGCTTGTTGGCAGATATACCACCCAAGAGGTCTATGAACCTAGGCAGCGGGTCCCAAACCCTGAAGTCCTCGAGAGAGTTTCGCAAATGCTCTATGACTATGCTAATCGAATCAGTGCAAACATCCTTCTTCGTAGACGCCAGGGTTAGTCTGCCATTTCGGTTTTCTATAGAGGCTTTCCATCCTCGAGATCTTGGGTTGGACTTCATGAGGCGTATTGTGAGTGTCCAGAGAGTTGATAGCAATGTACGAGTGCCTGGCTGGTACGTCGATATGATATAAAGGCTAGGCATACTCCATGTCATAGCGTGCCAGGCTCGCTCGGAGTTCCCGAATGGGGTTTAGGTATTGGCTTCGACTATCCGTATTACCTGCACAGGCGGCCATCGTGCGTGCATTCTTCATCATGCTCTGTCGTGGTTGCCCGTGAACCTACTAATGGCTCACGAATTCGTCCACCAGGCTGAGCTTCTTGTGCAGTTCCTCATTCTCTGCACGTAGGGGTCGGACACTGTCGTGTAGGTGCCGACTTTCGCCTGGAACCGCCTCACGCAAAGCTGCAACCTCCACCACAAGTGAGGCGTTCTGGTGCTCCAGCGCCTCAACCTCGTCTCTTTCCCTTTCCGGCTTGCGGTCGCGGGCATTCTGATGCTCGTCTTGTTCAATGGTGGGTGACATGCTTTCTGTTCAAGCGCTGGTTGCACTCCGTTGTGCGACAGGACCTGATGTTTGACAATGTAAGACGGAAAGTAGTTGGCGGTGGCAGAGAAAGGCCTCTGGGAACTGCATGGGGTTGGATGCTGACAACGGCGAGATGGGGTCAATAACCCCAGGATTCTCATCCATCCTGTGCTAGCTCTAACTAACCACGGAAATAGCTTTGGGATGAAAAAGGGTTCGAGCTGTTTTCTGTACGCTCAGGTATTTTGAGTCTAATTTGGGGTCTCCTGCCCAGACCTGTTATCCTCCTTGCGCTGCTTCTGTGAGTGATTATTCCTATACCTATGAGCCATACTTTCGGCGATCACAATGGAAATTCATCACTTCCAACTTCAACCCTCTCTAACCGATGGCATTGACAAGCTGGTGTTCTATATGCCATCTTGCCAATTATTTTGTTCCCAGACATAATCAGCCCCGTTCCATCTAGTACAGTCTCACCGTGAAGTAACCCTGGAACCCGGTAGACCTGCAAATGGTCTACCGTGGGAAGCTCCCAACAAGTGAGATGGAAGATGGAGCGCCGAGCACAGAACTTGCATCTTACACGAGCCACTCCTTCCATCGGCCGGCCGTGCTTGGTGTAGTACCACTCCGTCTCTGCTCGAGTTATATCCTTGCGGTTGTCTTTGCAGTTCGTCTCGCTATACTCCAGCTTTAGCATCGTGTCGATATCCTCCATTATGGCCGGGGCTCTCGATTTGGTTGTTTGTGCTATGCACTCTAGAGCTACAAGCTCATCCAGTTTCGCCTCTAGTTGTTCCGGGTCAGAACTGGACTCTAACAATTTCCGTGCCGACCTGAACGACGTGTTCCATTTCGTGTAAAGAGCCTTCCGATCCAGCGGGGTAAGTACTCGGTCGAGGGCGTGGCAGAACTCGCTCGCGCTGGTTCCACTGGATCTCAGGATGCGCGAACTAAGGAAGTAAAGGTATTCTCGTGTGTCCTCGGTAAATGTCATGTAATCCCAAGCTTCTATCACGCCGACAGACTCAACTTTGGGCTCGATTTTTCCGTGTCGCACAATGTCTAGATGGTTTGCTTTGCAGTGACACACGCCGAAGTCCCACAGAAGTTCGGACATTACCGTGTAGCCACGTAACCATGGAGTCCTTCCATCCACTGGTTCATCGCGCAGAGACGTGAAGAAGAGAGGCGTGTAGTCCCCATTTTTAGGGCATGCATAGCCAACGACAGAAAGGATCTAAAACGATCCCGTGGTAGAATATGGCCTAGCGGGTACTCGATCATGCCAGCCAGCGCAAAGTAGTAGTCCGCGGGCTCTCGGCACTTCTTGGAGCTCATGATGTAGATGGCGCCACCTAATGTGTGGTGTTTATTTCTGTAGTTCTTCCAGACTTCCATATCGCTCCACGAGACCTTGATCCTCCATTTACATCCAATGGCCGCGAGGTCATTGAAGAATTTGGCGTTGCCTATCCGCTTGATATGCGGGGTTACCGTGTCATCAAGTTGAGCAGAATGAGACCAAGCATTGTAATCGCATATGAGGTCCTCAGTAAGAATTGCCACCTCTTTGCTTTGCAAGTACTCCAAAGTAACCCACATGCGCTCAAACCATCGCGAGTTGGTGGTGGCAAGCAAACCCTTCTTGAGTCGCTGTATGAACTATTTGTACGGATGTTGGAAGGATGTTTCTCCTGAACGTCGTCCAAGTGAATCATCATGGTACCCGGAAATGAATAGATGGTCGGGATCTTGAGCAGGAGCTGCCGCTGGACGTTCCGTTGCCACTGCAGAACGCTAAGGTAATCATGCCATATTTCCGTAGGGCCATGCTTCTTCGTCAAGGCAAGAAGCGACAGCACCGGGGTCTGATAGACGAGTCCAGCAACCTCCGCATTCGTTCTGCGCTCCATTTGTGCACACGACACAAGTTCGTGCCAGGCATGCGACACGGGCACGTAATCGATACTGTTTGCTTGAATGCATGAGAAATGCCGGTAAAAGATTCGGATAGGATGTGGTGCTAGCGGGGCAGGTGTGAAGTCAACGACGCTCGGTTGAGCCGATTGAGAAGTCTCGAAGCCAATCGTCCGTATGGTGGGGTCCGCCTCTTGTACGAAGCCTCTACCACACGCGTGGCATGGTGAATCCAAGCCGGTCCCCCAGATATGTGGCAGAGAATCCGATTGAGGAATTCTCTGCTCTTTATCTCCAATGTAAATAGTGACGGTTGGCCGGTACTCGCAGCAGACATTGGCGCCGCAGCCGTCATCATCGGTTAGCATTGTTGTAGATGGCTTGTCACTATAATCATCACGAGCTGCGACGGCATCTGCATCTGCAATGTCCGGAAAGGCCTCCGAGATATTAAGCTTTTGACGTTTTCGTCTTGAATTCGAGAAATCGTTTGGAGGCATTGAGCCGACCTAGGCAGTTGGGCATGTTTCAGGTACAAAGCTGACCAAAGGAAAAGTGCGGCTAATGAGCGGAAGGGCAATGTGAAGGCATTGATGCCTCAGGAATCAATGCGGGGAATCGTCAGGGTGTCAGCACAACAGCTACTTTGGAGAAGAGCTGAACCCGGTTCACGAAAAGCAAGCGTTGTATGTAAGCATTAACGACTAGTGCCCTTTGGGTCAGAACAGGCCGCCGGGCGTAATAAATTGTATTGTATTGAACCCGGTTCATCGGTGGGGTCATCGAAATCCCTGCCTCGGTGCGAGGAGGACCGAAGCTTGAGCGTTTTTCCTTCACGCTCGGCATGAGGACAGAGCAGAATCCATTTTCCGGAGAATTGGCGGCGATGGCATACGCATTAAGACACTTACCGGACCTTGAGTATCGAAGTGTGGTACTGTTAGCGAGCAATAAAGCCACTGTGCTTACGGTCCGAAAC
>KL660089.1:1228-14539 GCA_000732775.1 Stachybotrys chlorohalonatus IBT 40285 | reverse complement strand
CCACGATACCTAGTGCAGCCTCTCGACTGTCTAGGAGATACGATATCGACAATCGATGCGCAGGGCTTCTGGAGGTTCTCCCTGCAACCGATTTCTTGGTGGAGAGCTCCGAATCACCAACCGTGGTATCAAGGCTCGGACTGTTTACTTATGTAGCAACCCGGGTGGATTTTATCCACCGCTCAGCGTACGATTTCCTCACCGACACAGAGATAGGCCAGCGGATATTGGGTACGGGCGAGACGTCGCCAACTGAAATCGGCAGATTGAGACTAAGAGCCAGACTGTGCATGGCTCGCGCGGCCTATCAACACTTTGGACTACAGTTTGGCATCGAGCCTCTTGTGGCCAATCTCGCAGCTTTGGCAGTAGCTGAAAGATCGATCAACCAAGCTGAGCTGCCGCCGGTTTCCGCCGGTTTCCGCCGAAATGATTGTTCATCTCTAGGATGCTTACAACGATGAGGTTGTCGTCGGCTTCTTTGAACCCTTTCGCAGCTTTTGGCGGCAGTCGCACGGAGACCATTTTCTGTTCCTCAGCTGGCTCACATCTTTTTCTGAGTTTGACGAGTTCGTTTCATCGTCCATTAAGAAGCTCGGCTCGTCGGCGCTAGCTACACGCATGTTGTGGGAAACGTGGAGCATCTATGGCTGGGCAGGTGGGAAAGGCCCGTCGTGGAAACTCACTGAAGCTCTCATGGCCGCAGGAGGTGACCCTCACGCTTCGGGGTTTTCCCCGTGGGTACCTTTTCACTCTAATGATTCTTCTAGCGATGATCTGCTCTACCTCGTGCGGCAGCGTACTGCCTTCAGCTTTTTGGCGGAGGGAAGTGTATGGAGGTATCACAGAAGGGGCTCCTACCCCTGGATGTATCGCGGGCCCGTGGATATATGCTTGGACTTAGCACCAGAGCTACTCCATGTAGCAGACGCTATGGCGGCAACCTGTTCTGACTTGGGCCAGACTATATCCCTAGTCGGCGAGTTTCGGCCAGGTGTTGTTTGGCTCGTACCACCTATCCCCTACTTCTCTGAAGATACAAGCGAAAGGGAGGACCTAATTTTCTTCGAAGCAAGTCTATAACTCTCGCTCCAGGTGCTGTGGGACTGGTTTGATTCTTTCGACAGCAACACGTTATGTCATGCACCCAGGCGCCCAAGCATGCCCACCAGAACTGAACAATCGGGGGTAAAACTACGCTTTATTCGCCCAGAATCCGGCTTATCCCGAGGCTCTTATTATTTGAAGATCCGCAGCCTTCAGTCATTCGATGATTTTATAACAGGTATCTTTCCGACACACCTTACGCATGAAGATTCAGATTACTTTGGGGAATATGATATAACCAAACTCATGGAAAATGAGAGCGAGATTGAACATGTAGATGCAATTTCTATGCCCTGTGCCTTTGTCCAGGAACTATCGGACTGTCATCTTCATAAAGATACTTCCAAGCTGGATTTGGATGGCATAGCCTCCAGCAGCCTCTGCCGACGAGGTCATTGACCTCCTGCGTCATTCGTCGGATTGAACAAGGCTTGATTCTGGAAATTCAAGAAGCTGGATTCATAAATCATTGCAAATCCGGTAATCATCTTTCTAAAATAAGCTTCAATTATGGCGGTTTCATCATTCATTCCTTAGATCACGTGTGGTGTCCGTAGGTCAATTAGCATTATCAATCACGCTGAGAGGGGTAATTCTTCTTAAACGCAACCAAAGGCTTATAAATCAAGCAGACAACATCCATCAGAACGCACTCTAGATCTGTACAATTTATTTATTCACAATCGGGAGGCCTTAGCTGTTTAGTCCCGTAATTTCTTCTATACCATCAGAATCATGGCTGATCTGCTGCAACTCGGCGAGCGTCTTCTGCGAGACGGCCCCAAAAAGCTACAGCCTGCATGCCGTCGAGTCCGCGTCATCCACAATGGGACAGCCATCGTCGACACCACCAAGGCCTACTACGTATGGGAACATGACTATTACCCGCAGTTCTACATACCTCTATCAGATTTGAAGCATTCTGAATGGAATGATGGCGAGCATGCGACTGTCAAAGTCGAAAACGGGGACGAACTCGTCGCTTTTCAAGTCAATCTTGTCGTCCCTGGTGACGGGGGCCGCCAAGAAGCCCGAACAGATCGAGTTTTGCGCTTCGACCGACATGATGGATCGGATAAAGGCACGTCTGACGAGAAACAGTCCAATGCGTATCAGCTGCTTGGGTTGGTGCGGCTAGATTTTGGAAGCTTCGGTACGTGATGCGACGTCATCCCAGATTTACTACATTGCAAGATCTTGAGACCTGCAATGTCTTGAATAATTGTCGAAGCTAATATCATCTTCAAAACAGACCTCTGGTTGGAAGAAGATGAGCCCATTTACGTCCACCCCAAAGACCCGTTCAAACGCCTCGACCTACTTCCCTCAACACTGCCAATTGAGGTCCGCGTCGACGGACGCACCGTTGCCAAAGCCACCTCGGCCGTGCATCTTCACGAAACCAGCCTACCCGTGCGTTTTTACCTACCTCTCGCTTCTGTGGACCAGAGCGTGCTTCGCCCGAGCGAGCTCAAGACCAAATGTCCATACAAAGGCGAGGCCGAGTACTACCACGTGGATCTTGGAGATGGTCGGGTGTTCAAGGACATAGTGTGGTATTACCGCTACCCAATTTCGGATAGTGCTAAGATTGCGGGCTTGTTGTGTTTCTACAACGAGAAGGTGGACATTTTGCTCGACGGAGAGCTTCTCGAAAGGCCCAAAACAAAATTTGGCTAACTGAAAACAGACTGGTTGACACCCTCATTCAGTGATGTAGATTTGAAAGCTGCTTGAAACGCTGCACAAAACGTGATCCACATATCATTAGGCGATGGTAGCAACTCTCCTTGGTACTCAATGTTTGTATTGTACGACCTGTATATTCTATCACGGAAAACTATGTTCATCTGTTTCCTAATATGAACAAGCATGCGAAATACTCTGACGGCTTGCTAGTCAATTCGAGTTTGAAAGTTGAATGCCTCGAAAAGGGAATACATCGTTTGGCTTACATGATAATAGCCAAGGAAGCTACAATGCATAACATGCTTCCGACCTGCCATGACAGTCGAATTAGTAATTCTTCATTTGATTTGCAAGCGTACACAATGAGTCAGAACATCTATTTCGCACACAGCAACGTCAAGAAGCACTTCATGATTTGCGGATTGCCGACAAAGAGGCTCAGCACGGTCTAACCACCTTAATGCTAGCGTTGCACTTTAACTTCCTTTTCGGGACCACTCCACTCTCTCAATATTTGGCGGATGGGCCCTGCCGTCATCCAGCGTCTCCAGTCTGGTGGGCATTTTTCTCTTGTCCAACGGCTCCTTCGACGGCTACCTTGATCGGGGGGCGCGGAAGCCGGTGGGACTTTGCCAATGCCAATGCTCTCCATTATGGGGCGGAAATGGAGTGGCCTATATATCCTACGCCCATCCTTTGTCGGACAGTGGTCGACTAGACATTGCATGGCCTTCCAGACGCACCGCTCCACTGTCAACAACCCAAGCCCGCCATGCCGTCCTACCTGCTAAGTCCTCGTCAGGAGGTGAGCGGAGATCCCTTGCAACACAGCCAAGAGGACGAGAACAACCATGTCTTCGTGACTGATGAAGCAGCTGGCACCGTCAACCAGCTACACCGAGCCTTGTCGGAGCCGAACCCACCTCAGCAGCTACGGCAAAACGAAGAAAAGCAGCTTGATCCAGATTTTGCAGAGCTGGAAAGCTATCTGCGAACGGAGGACGACCCAAGTGCCTGGCCTGCACCAGCGCCACTCAGCGTGTGCTTCAAGTCCATCTCTACGTACGGCACAAAAGCTGGTCCGGAGTCTATCAAGACAGTCAGAGATGCAATTTGGAGAACGCTAACTTTCCAGGACATGTACGAGGCAACTCTGAAGAAACTCGTGTCTCCAGAAAAGATCGAGCAAGGTCGACCTCTGATTCGGGACTTTTCTGGCGTGGTAAAGAATGGCGAAATGATGTTGTAAGTTGTTTACCTGGTAGTTGGAATCTAACCTCCTATACGAGGCACTAAGACTCTTCAGGGTGCTTGGAAATCCTGGTTCAGGATGCAGCACTTTTCTGCGAACCATTGGCGGCCAACACGACTCGTTCCTCGGTGTCAAAGGAGATCTTGATTATTCGGGACTTTCACTACACGATGTCCAAAAACGCTACCGAAGTGCCGTGTCCTACATACCAGAAAACGACGTTCACCTCCCGACGCTAACCGTGCGCCAAACCTTGGAGTTTGCTCTCAAAGCCAAAACTCCCAAGAGGATGCTTCACGAAATCCCCCGTTTCCTCGACCAGTTTGGACGAATCTTTGGAATGACCCATGTCATGGACACCTTGGTGGGCAACGAGTTTATCAGAGGCGTTTCCGGGGGCGAGAGGAAGCGCGTCTCGATTCTCGAGTCACTGGCGTCAGACGCGTCTGTCAACTGCTGGGATGGCTCAACCCGTGGCTTGGACGCCGCGTCTGCCCTCGACTACATCCGCTCGCTCCGCATCATCACCAACACGGGCAACAGGGCTACCGTTGTATCGCTCTATCAGGCGTCTGATGCCATTTACAATCTCATGGACAAGCTCCTGCTCATCGACGAAGGAAGAATGTTGTATCAAGGTCCCGCTAGTGCAGCGGAAGCATACTTTGAGAATCTCGGTTATCAGCGACTCCCTCGACAAACAATGAGCGACTTCCTTACTAGCGTCACTGCGGGAAGCCACGAAAACGTGCAAGAAGGGGCTATCCAACGCGTACCACGCGGCGCTGCCAACCTTGAACAAGCCTTCAGGGCCAGCGAAGCCTTCAGAGCTGTGGAGAGAGAAATAGAGCAATATGAGACCGAGTTCTCCCAATCTGCCACCGACTCAGGCAGCGCACATAATGCCAAATACTGGGAGCATCAGCCGAAGTCGCGTTACGTCTCCTCCAAATCACGCTACAACACGTCCTTCATCCGACAAGCCGTTCTCTGCACGCAGCGCCAATACTGGCAATTGCTGGGGCATAAGACACCCTTCTTCACCAAGATTATCTGCGTCGTCGTGTGCGCATTCCTGCTCGGGTCTATGTTCTACGATATGTCCGATGATACCGCTGGAGTGTACTCAAGGGGCGGCTTCTGCTTCTATTCCGCTGCCATTTTGGCCTGGTTCCAGCTAGCAGAGCTGGAGGCAGCCTTTTTCGACCGTGCAGTGGTTAGCCGTCAAAAAGGCTATGCAATGACAAGGCCGAGCGCTGTCGTGCTTGGCAAAGTGATTCTCGATGTTCCGCTGATATTAATGCAATCAGCATTGTTTTCGATAATAGGCTATTTCCTCAGCGGCATGAGGCATGATGTGAGTAAGATGCTCGGGTGCTCATGTCCTGATGCTAACAAGCTTCTTTCTGCGATATAGGCGGGCGCCTTCTTTGCCTTTCTACTGTCTGTTTTCCTCGCTGGCTTTGCGTTCACGGCATTCTACCGCGCATTTGGCGCGGTGTCTCCTCGACTGGAAGTTGCACTTCGATACTGTGGCCTGGTGATGCTCATTGGTATCATCTTTGGCGGTTATGTGAGATCCGTGGATCGACTCATCGAGGATGTCCCGTGGGTGGGCTGGTTAGCGGTGAGTGACTAGCAATCTAACTTGCTCCTAATTCCACTCATCAAGTCTCTAGTACATTACGCCAGTCTTGTACTCTTTCGAAATCATCATTGCGTTCGAGTTTCACAATCGAGGTTTCCCGTGTACGGCGGACTCCATCATACCGGCAGGTCCAGAGTACAGCAACTTGGAGTTCCAGGGCTGTGCATATCAGGGTATGTCGACAGGCCAGCTAAACTTGTCAGGAGATGAATACATCGCCCAGCATTTTGGCTTCAGTTATAGCAACATTGGACGAGACTTTGGCATCTTGATCCTATTCGCCGTTGCTTTGGTGGCTATAAACATGCTTATCGTCGAAAAGGTTGACTGGGCTCAGGAGGGTGGGACGGCACTTGAGTATGTGCGAGGTCGCAAAGCAAAGGACGTTCCAACAGCGAATGATGAAGAGAATGTTGGTAAAGACCAAGCTCCAGTCACGCATAAGCCATCCGACGATTCGGCAGTCGACGGAAACTTGCTTAAAGCGCAGTCAACATTCACATGGAAAGATATCAACTATTCGGTTTCGCACAAGGGGGGCGAAAAACAACTCCTCAACAAAGTGTCTGGATATTGCGAACCTGGTAAGCTGACGGCGCTTGTTGGAGCGTCGGGCGCTGGAAAGAGCACGCGTACGTCAAATCACTGGTGGCCCCAGAAACAAGATCTAACCGTTCTGTGCAGTAATGACTGTTCTGACCCAGCAAGCAACTGGAAAACTGTCTGGTGAGATGAAAGTCGACGGCCAACCATTGGGCTTTGGCTTTGGCCGCTCGATTGGCTACTGTCAACAAATGGACATTCATGTCGAGACGAGTACCGTTCGTGAAGCTTTCGAGTTTTCAGCACTCTTGAGGCAACCGAGCAGTGTCAGCAGAGACGAAAAGCTGGCATACGTCAATGAGGTCCTCTCCATTCTTCAAATGACCAGCTTCCAGGACGTCGCCATACGATCTTTGTCCCTGGAACAGAAAAAAAGGACCACAATCGGCGTTGAGCTGTGCGCAAAACCCAGCTTACTCCTGTTTCTGGATGAGCCCACGAGCGTAAGCAAAAACACCAAGAAACACTAACTTGCCTTGCTGAAGTTGTATAGGGATTGGACGGCCAAGGGGCAATGAATATCGTGAGACTGCTTCGACGCCTTGCAGACAACGGACAAGCCATCATCTGTACTATTCATCAGGCTAGCCAGGAGCAGTTTGAACAGGTAGGTTGTTCTCAAGATACGAAAAGGTTTCAACCACTGACACCTGTTCTAGTTCGACCGAGTTTTGGCTCTCCATAGAGGTGGACGAGCATACTATTTCGGAGACGTCGGGACTCGGGGCAAAGCCGTACTCGATTACTTTGCTCAACATGGTGTACACACGCCTCGCGACAAGAACGTGGCTGACCTGCTCATTGAGGTAACGGCTCAGGGAAACAGCCATTCCCGAAAAGATTGGTGTGACATCTGGGAGCATTCTCCAGAAGCTACTGCAGTCTTACAAAAGATTAACGAAAATGCTGCTGTATCTGAGGGCACAACTTCCCAGGACCCAATCAATGGCAGTTCGGCCATCTATGCCTCTTCCACGACCCAGCAGATTTATCACCTAACGAGAAGGACCATTGTCCAGTATTGGCGTACGCCGGACTACGTCTATTCTCGCTTATACTGCTCCTTCTTCCACGCCCTCCTCAACGCACTTGCGTTCCTCCAGCTCGGGAACACAGAATCTGAGCTGCAATACCGCATCTTCTCCTGCTTCTTGATACTCATGATTGTAGCTGAAATTATAAACGCCTGTGCGGTCATGTTTGACGAAAACAGGAATATCTGGTTGGGTAGAGAGTACCCAAGCCGCATCTATGGCTGGACCGCCTTCACCACTGCTCAAGTGGTGGCGGAGATACCGTATGCCTTGATCGGGGGTCTGCTATTCTACCTTATCTTTTATTTCATTGTTGGGCTCCCTTTGGGAGCGCCGGCTGGGTACACTTTTCTTATGATAATACTCTTTTACCTCTTTACCACTTCTTGGGGTCAGTGGATAGCAGCTCTAAGGTATGTAAAAATCCGTTTGTTGTCAATAGCAAACAAATGACTTATGGTTTAGTTCCGATGCTGCCATGGCCGCCAACATCATGCCCTTCTTCGTCGTCATGTGCGAATTCTTCAACGGTGTTTTGCAGCCAGTATCGCTCATGCCTCCTGTGTGGAGATACACAATGTACTACATCGGCCCCTTCACATACTGGATAGGAGGAATCGCAGCGATGATCCTATCACCGATCGGCGTTGCATGCCGCGACTCGGAGCTGTCCCGCTTCAACCCCCCGCCCAACAATACCTGTCTCGAGTATTCCGAGAGCTGGCTGTCTGGAGTGAACGGATACCTGGACAATCCTGATGCAACGAGCGACTGCGGGTACTGCCAGTATGCGTCTGGCGAAGATGTGAGTACCACAGCGCTGCAGCGGAGATGCGATGAGACTGACATGGGTGCTAGTATTTGTCAACAATCAGTGTGGAGCCGAGCGATGCTTGGCCGTATCTGGCGATATTCGTGTTGTTTACTGTGACGAACTATCTCTCTGTTTATCTCTGGGTGTATTTCAAATCCGTCAAGAATTGGCTTCCTTGGTAATGGTTACTTTGACGATAAACAAACAGCCAGTGGTGAATATGCCGAGAGTGCAAATACCAGTGCATGACTATTGAATAATAGATACTTTAAAATGGGGTTTCTTCAAAGCCTGAAACCTAATACTTTCGGAACGAAGAACGTTGTTTAGACTTTACTGAGTATCATTCAACATAGCTAACGCATGATAGTATACGACATAAAACATGAACCACGTATAACGTACCATAAAACAGCAGACTGATTAGTGCAGGCGATCTTCAGATGACAAGGCGTTCCACTATTCTCTTTAGCTTTTACGCAATATGGCGTGTCGTATGATCCAGAACGATTCTGAAAAAGACATCCGTATTTGCCAGCCAAGACCTAACTCGCGTCATGCCGTTGGTCGAGTCTTCGCTGAACCAGACTTCTCACAGGCGACCAGCGCAGCTGCGGAATCTCTTCCATAGTTATCGACATGGGTGGAGGTGTAATAGCAGAAGATACTCGAGGACAGCATAATCCGTCCAGGAGGACTGGCGAGGTAGGTGGTGTATGCCTTGCTCCATGGCTTGATTTCACATAGCCACTGCCTCTGTCACGCAACCCCGCCTACGGAAGCAGATTGTGAAGGGAAATTTGATGGCTCTCAATATTCGGCCAGGGACAGTCGAGCAGGGGGAATGGCTAGCACGACAAGGCGAGTTTCCCTTACACAGTGCCGTTCCCGCCGCTTGGTCTTGTTTGCACGCTCAGCTGTTCAGTATTTCGATTTGTAGGGAGCTGATGTTAATTCTCCTCTGTAATCTGTAGCACAACCCCATGCTAAATTCGAACGGAAAACACATCTTATATACGTCCATATAAGGCTATTTCTGTGGTCAGGGGATTTTCAACAACCCCAAGGAGAACAAATGGATAGGCTGTGTAGTCAATCCAAGCTCTTGCGAATCAGGAACAGGATTCTCCGTGGGCAGCAATCGCCACAGACAAAGGTTGAAGAACCATCCGGAAACTCACGCAAAGGGGAGATCAAGGGGTGGTCGACCTACTTTTACTGGGGTCTACGGGAGTGTGGCTTTGACGGAAGTTTCAACATCCAGCACGGCAGTACCGAGGCTGGAGGATGTTGAATTGATGCAGGTTGATGGATGTATATTGCTTTATACTACTCACGGTCCATCTCATCTCATAACAACGTCGCTGGCTATTTCTTCAGCGACCATTTGCACATTCAATATTTAGAATAAATCTCTAGTGCGCCATGAACCAAGAGCTGCCCTTTTTCCTAGCAAATCTACTCATAGTGCACGACTGCAAGCCCCAAAGACGCAGGTTGTTGCAGGATTATGCTGGGACCCGCCTTGACGGTATCGATGCTTGGCGCTCCCATCGTGTCCGTAATGACGGTAAGATATATCCCTTTGACCTCCAACTGCGCTGGAATCAGCACCTCGATAGGTGCGTCCGGAAAGCCATGTACGTCGATAGGAACACTGATGTTGGCAGGTCCGTGGAAGAAGGTCATGTAATACTGTGTACCTTCCTCAAATAATGGCAAGTTCGTTGGATCCGTAAAATTGATAGCAAAAGTGTTACCGGGCATTAGGGACTTTGTCGTTTTGGCGGGAGAAAAGGGTGGGAGGTCCTGTCGCGGATAGGGATACTCAGGGTTCTCCTTGGGGCAGCTGCCGGGGATAACGTAGGGGTTGGTGCCCTCCAGAATCTCGTTGGCGTAGGGGAATATGGTGTCGGAAGGACCACCAAAGGGGTTCTCCTTCCAGAGGTCAACGAGCGCCCAGGTCTCGTGGCGAGTCTCTACCTCGGCAATGGCCACCATGGCGGCGTGAGACTCTGGAAGTTGGGCCTGCTGGACGAGGCCGGTCAACAACGCCATGCTAGACATCTCGAAAAGCGTAGCTATGGCGAGGAAGGTAAAGGGTTCGTAAACGGGTATGTGATACTGGCACGCCCCCGGCTTGATGGAGTTGGGCGAGATCTTGTTCTGGAATATGCGCAAATGGCCGGCTTCATTGTTCCGAATCTCCAAGATGCGGTCATACGTTGTATTGGGTAGCCAGCCTCGACAAACTGCTCCGGCGTGAACATTTCGACGCCGTATTGGTACAGCTCGAAGATGACCCATTCGGCCGCCAGCAGGTTCTGTCAAACGACGTCGTCGACGGCCGGCTCGCCGTGCTCGGTGAGAAGGATGGGGTCTTTGATGTTTCCGGGGAAGGTTGGGTCGACGCCCGAGTATGAGCTCCAGAGGGGGTCTTGGCCCGGGACGGGGCCGAAGTTGGGGTCTGCGAGCTGCTTGGCTGTGCCCTCGAAGTTAGCAGGAGCGGCAGCTGCGAGCCCGTTCAGGATGTTGAGTGTTATGGTGAAGAGTGTCTTCATTGTGTAAGTCAACGAAGGATGAGATAAGAGAGGCGATGTAGGTGCTCCTCGTCACTCTGCCATGGTACTTTGGGGCATATATATAGCGAGCACACAGCCTGATCTAGGTGCAATCTCCCAATCATTTCCAAACTAAATATCCGCCGTGTGAGGGTGCCGAGCCTAGACAGCTAAAACAGATCGACCTTTTAGATGCTTATGTCTCGCAGCCACGGTTTTTGAAGAGATCTGGGAGGAATGGGACAAGATATGCAGATCATTGCAATCCGTCCTTTCGGGGACAGCCCGGTCCCGGCGATAGGGCCAGTGGCTTGGATAGCTTGAAACCTTGTCATTCTTGGACTGCGGCAAGCCATTGCCGGGCCTAGTATCCAGCCCTAGCTGCTCTAAAACAATTGGATAGAGCGCCAATTCCTCATCCAAGAGTCGTCGTCATTGCCTAACGTTAGACAAGCACTAGAGTCCTTTGAAGCTGCCCTATGCCGACATTTTTGCCGTAGCATGACTACCCGGCCTCAAGGAAGGAAACTAAATTCTGACCGTGTGCTCCCATTCGGTTTGTTGGGAGCTCTGCCGGCGTCATGACTTTGAGGAGGATGATTTGTCAAGCCAGGCCAACTCTGCCGCCACTTGTGTACAGAAACCCGAACAAGTCAAGTATGCCCACATGAGAGCAGTACGATGACTTCTCGCATCTTGGACGGGATATGACTAGTTACTGTGGAAAATAGAAACGGTTCCTTGGCAAAGACAGACCCAGCTGAAACAGACTAAGGGAATATGTACACCTGGGCCACGGCGGCTTCGAACAGCGGCATCTGGGCCGATAAAAGGAAATAAAGTAGATAGACCATTTGATCTCGATAGAATAAATGCAGGAAATCTCAAAGAATAGTCCAATCGGCCGTTGGCCGATTGGTAGGGAAAACACACGTCGGTCTGGTGATGTGTGTGGAATTGTTGTTCAATCTAGCTACGGAAAGCAGAGACTTTTTATGCCCGATTCACCCTCTCCCTTCAACTACCCCGAAAGCATAGAAGCATTTCCTGCAACGGATCCATTTTTGCCATCACATTACTGCTGCGGACAGTGGTGAAAATAAGATAGCTGCAACGAGCTTGGCATTAATCCTGGCCGGCCTTTGATTTGTATTCGAAAGATTGTCCCTTTTTGAAATCTTCCGCCCCTTGGGCCTCCAACCCCACCATGACAAGGTAGTTTTAAACGAGATGATAGGGTCATGAGATCGGTGCCGGGGATAGATTGGGCTGTTTTGGGGGCTGATTTTGAAGCTGTCCTGCAAAGGCATGCGTAATGAAGCCATTTAAATGCGGGACTGCGAGGCAACCGCTTGATGAATAAGAGCGGAGGCTAACATCTAGCATGCTCTGTGCATTGACAACGCCTGGAGCGGCAAGCTAAGTCAATTAGTATTCCTGTGAAGCCAAGAGTTTTTTTTTCTTTCCGAATATGTAGTGTAGCGGGGGGTGGGTGTTTGAGGAAATCACATGTAGCCTTGGGTGCCTTTGAAAGAAAGCGTTTGAAGATGTCTCTAGTTAGTGGACTATACAATAGTCTCGATCGGACAAGGAAAGTGTAGTGTATTGGTTCAAAATCAATCCACCTACGAGAAACTCATAAGAAGCCCATCTAGAATTCTGAGAAGGAATTTCAGATGTCTTCCCTAACAGTTCCTTGGCGGACTCATGCTGCCACTGCAATACCGCCCGAATCCAGACACTCGCAGGGCCAAATGCTCATGGAAGGAAACGCCATACTTGCTCAGAACAAACCCAGGAGCGCTCAGGTTGCTGCTTTGACCTGAGATAGAGTGAGAAGTCTGAACTGTGCTGGACAGCCTACGCCTGCCGATTTCTTGTTGGTGGGACGGTAAAGACATCGGTACATGGTCTAATCTCTCAACTGTAATCCTTGATCTCACGAACGAGGAGCATTGTGCTTGTCGACCATGCAATCTCGAGCGAGTTACCGGTATTGCAGCACTTTAACTTGATCTACGGACCTCAATCGTCGGTATTCTCGACACAATGATGATCGCCGCAGAGGTAATTCCCTCGATTTCCCACTGCTCCCTTAGTATTTTTTGAAGGAGCTTCATTGTCCCCTTACAAATAAACATTCGGCCGGTAACTATGCGCATTCTACTCTACGATGTCTGCTATTATTGGCGACAAGGAGCTAGACAAATGCGGCGACCCTTGATCTTGCAGACTAGCGCAAGTTAGAGGTACTAGAAGGGAAGCTACTGCACTCCACGATATTCCCGGGAAAAAAGCGCCTAGGTAAAGCAATGAAAAAAAGATTAAAGCGGCTTTAACAGAGTAGAGATCAATCAAAAACGGGGATATTTCAACCCTAGGTCGAATTCGGGCGGAGAGAGCAGCTAAAGGGTTACAGGCAGATGAAACTAGGTATCTGTGCCACACATTCGGGAGAGTATCTTAATATGAACGGGATGGTATACAATAAAGTTGACTTCATCCTGGTCATCTGGATTGTCATGGAATGATTGAGATCACACGGGAGCCCGAAAGAGGTGATGCCATTTGCGTCCCTTGACGAGAAATATCGTACTAGGACC
>KL660084.1:2218-19299 GCA_000732775.1 Stachybotrys chlorohalonatus IBT 40285 | reverse complement strand
GTGTCACCCGCTTGTCTGTGTCGCTCGCTTATCATATACGTTAATTCAAGTCAAATACAAGACGTTACTCTACAGTCATTTGTGAAATAACGAGACAGGGTCGCCCACGCCCAACAAACACAGCGCCTTCCAAGCAGTTATGCGTAATTCTCCCAATACCACCAAAGAGTCCTCTCAGTTCCACTTTGTATAGTCTGGGAAGAAACGATCATGTATTCTCTCAGCGTAATCGACAAGCGCAGAGTGACTCTTCACAACACGCTTTGTAACCGGCGACCTGGACATTGAATCCGGGTTAGTCATGATTTTCATTCACAGTTGAGATCCGTGTTATATAGGCAACTTACGCAAGGTCGCACGCGAGCGATGAGGTGATGAAGCCGTAAATCGTGGCGTCCACCTCCGTCGGCTGCTCACCACCCAGCGCCCAGAACGGTTCTCTTGACTGAACAGTCCCAGACGACCGTGCCCTCGCTTCCGAAATGATGGCGTCGATGCTCTCCCAAGCTTCCTCACTAAGCGTCTTGACCTCTTCGGCGCTCAGCCGTCCAGTGCCCTGACCATGTAGCATAGTCGTGACGGAGCGATATACGAGAGCGCCAACAGGGATTTGCATAGGCCACGGCACCGAGGCAAGCACGCCAGCGCGCATCGCGTAGTAATTGTCAACCCATTTCTCGCGCACAGTGTAAAAGTAGACGCGGTCCTCTAGCACGGCCTTCAGTCCTAAGGAGTGTGCGCGTTCCACCGCGGACAGCTTGCTGTTCAGATCGGTCAAGATCCCCTCACCAACAAGCGCTCGAATGATCAAATCTGTATCACCTAAGCTTTGCGGAGCAGAAGTAGATCGCTGGATCGTGAGGTACGGGATCTTGCCGCGCGGCGCGTCACGAGGAGATCCCGCACCAGCTTTGTACCCGACGCCTTCGAAGCGTAGGCGGGCTTCTAACTTGTTGACGAAAGGCGACCATGTATATGCGCCATTGGCTGGGAAGCCACGGTATAGGATGAGAGATTCAATCTCGCTATTTGTCATGGTGGTCAAAATCCTTGAGCAAAAGTCTTCATGTTCTTTGGAGAGGAGGGACCATCAGCACTAAGATGGATATTTATATCCTTGCAGACCCCCTGGAAACGGCGACCCTTGACTTATTCTGGACAAGTACAGTCGGCTTAGGGCTATTAAAATCATACCATATAACAGGAATCCGAGGTAAACGACCAGATACGCGGGACACCGTCAGCATATATGTGAAACTGTTGTGGACTACCTTGCTTCCGAAAAATAACTGTCAATAGGTCTTAACAATCGAATATACAGTGGGCTAATTAGCATGATTTGTCTGGTCCGAGGGGACTTGGAATGCGCATGGTCAAGGACGACACAACCAAGGCCATGCTGCGATACAATTTTGCCTTTGTCCTTCTGTGATTTGCGCAAGAACTTCAACCTTTGAATCCTCTTGAATCCCTGGTCTAATCTTGTCAGGCACTCGATGTTGGTGTCAGCCCGGACCATCCCACAAGACTCAACCTGGTCACATCCGCCGTCTTCAATGCCTTGCGACCCTTTTTAGCCGCTCCGGACTTGGCGATGTAGCTTGTTGTGAAGTATCCCACCCGCTCATACTCATCTAGCGCGCCGGCGTATTCTCCACGTCGTACAAGCCGCAGCACGAGCCCCTGGATGTCTTCACTGGACGCGATCACCATTCGCTTCTTCTTCTCCCGATTGAGCACTATGAAGGACAGGCAGAAGAGGTTCGACATTTGAGACATGTCAGAGGAAGCGACATCGGGAAAGACTCTGGCTGAGGACTTCCTCATATTGTTTATATCGAGACTCCACGTTGTGCCGTCAATGATGGGTGCAGATATTGGCAGTAAAGGTCCACACAATGTGATGCTCATTTGTTGCGGATAGTCGTTACTTGGCCGGGCGTCCTCGATTGTCACGAGCGTCTTAGTCTCCTCAATCTCCGAGAGAGCCGTCTCAGGTAGCAAGTCCAATGCAATTGCGCCTTGCACAGACGCCCAGGACCACGTCGGTGCAACAGGATTCCCATTGCTTGAACACAAGCGTTGACCAGGCCCTTCGATGGCAAACCACAGCAAGTCCGTTACCAACTGCTCCTTCCAAAGTCCCTTGAGGTACGTGAATTTTGTTGCTCGTGCTACTTCATCCTCGATACCCTTGAGAGCAATGAGTTTATCCGTCGGCGCCGTCAAATTGCCACGGGAATATGTTTCGACAATGTCGTACCATGTTTGGCTGAAGCTGTTTCTACCAACCAGCTTGACAGACGCGGACTGTGCAGAGTACAGCTCACTGCGCAGCTGTTCGAACGCCGCCCGGAATCCAGCCCGAAAGGCTTTCTCGTCATTGTCATCAGTATTCCATGGCTCCGCGGTTGGCTTCAAGATATTCTTCCAAAAACCACGCTTGTGCTGCCAGACAACTTGCGTACTAGAAGGGGCATCCGGATCAAGCATGACGGGTGGTGGACGCCGCCGAATGCCCTCAGTCGTAGCCCAGCCGAAACCGTTTCCATCCCGCTCGGCCTGCTGCATCTGCCTACGGGTCTTGATCCTCGCGCCCAGTTCCGGGACGAAGTTGTCCTTGAAGTCCTCCGGGAAGGATTTGTAGGTGTAGCCGTGAGGATTCAGCTCGGACGCTGATCGCCCACAGCACTCCCAGTATATCATGCTGGTGCCGAAATGCAGGATGCGTCGGGAGAGAAGCCTTTCCTGCATGACCCAGCCCCTGGTGTTGAGCGGCGCCAGATCAACTCCCTTCTGAAAGTCGAATACATCGTCTCGCCGGACGTGAATCCATTTTGGCGCCAGACTGTCCAGCGAAGACACACCAATCTTGCATGGAAGAAGACTTTGAAAATTTCGCTCGTGGAAGCAGCCTCCGTTAGTTGTTACGGATCCTGTGGACGCAATAGTGCAAGTTGCGCCAGAGTAGACGCCGCCCATTCTTTTGGCTTCCGTCTCCCAGTCGAGTTTCCAACGCTCAGATATTTCACCTACTTCTGTTCCGGAATTATCCTTCTGCATGATACACAAAGAATCGATCCATATGTAGGAGAAGCCGAGGCTGGCTGTCGTTGTGATGGCGTCCTGCAAGTTCTTGGAAAGTCCGTGGAAGTCAATTGCTTCAAAGCAGCGGTCTATGTTGCTTGCCAATAGCTTGAAACGCATCTCTGCTGTCGGGCCCCAGCAGTGACTAAATGCCAGGTAATCTTTGTTGGCCTCCATGTTGGCCGTCTTGACCAACTTCAATGTGAAAGGTGGCTGTCCGGGTTTCCAGCTTTTACCAACAGCTACATAAACAATGCGTTCTGGAGGGTCGAGCTTGGTGTTTCTGATGCCCTGACAAACTTTATGGTTTTCAGTGCACAAACGAAGCCATTCGCGTGCTTGTTCAAAATGAGCGCCGGAGTCGGTTTTGGTATGCAAGACAGCTGGCGATGCTGCGATTGTTGTTAGTATCAGGCCTGTTGCAGGTGATACTGTAATGCTTTTGACTTACGTGAAGCAATCATACCTTCACGATGGACGAGTAATCGTGCGCCGACTGCAATATCACCCCAGAATAGCTGCATGTAGGTGTAACGCGACAGTGGGCGCTCCTCCCATACCTTGACGCGCAATTCTGCGTTTGTATCTTCGGGCTCAGGCAGTCGAGCCGTTACATTCGCGTTAGTTCTTTCACTATGTCTGGATATAAGGGTTTGCTGCCGGGCAGTGCTCATCGAGTACCAAAGAAGACAGCAGAGGTGACAAGAAGAAGTTGGCAGCGTTGAAGACGAAGATAGTGCTTCTGCATCTTCAGACGAGCTATGAAAGATTGGCAAGCCGAATTCGTATCGTGTCCAGAAGTTATGCCACTCCGTCATTTTAGTTAGGTAAGTCGAAGATCCCATTATGAGTTTGGACTCGCTTGTTAGATCATGGCACCTCTGGCATAAACCTATGCTGTTCACCGAATTGGCGGCGCGCAGGTTCAAAGGATGCCATGGCGGTTTGCTCATCCTCCAATCGCTGCTAAAGTAGTTGAAAGGGAACAGATCGGCGCTTTGCTTCGACACAAAATAAAAGCCGTAAAGGAAGAAGAAGAAGAATCTCAAAGCGCAGATTGCTGCGCAACAGAGCACGAGCTGCCCTAGGGATTCGTCTGGTCGGATCAGGCAGCCCAAGCCCGCGACTGTCCCCGCCATCAAGACGTACCAAAGTACCGGCATGTCGGGCGCAAAAGCATACATGGTTGCATGTAGAGAGAAGAACCAAGCAGCGAGCCAGAGAAATCCGAAATTGGCATTCCATGGCCAGAAGTTGTGATGCATGAGGCCAACTAGGGAGAGCCAAATGCAGACTGAAGGAATGTACCCGGGGATGTAGAAGAAATTGGCAACAATGACCAGCGTAGCAACCAGCGCCAAGATTACCCAGGCAGGGATCAAAAGGCCGGGAAGATGGATGCGATCGTTGTTGAGATGCCAGTTGAAGAGAAGAATGACCCAGGAGAGCAGACTCCCACCCGTAATTGTCCAGCACGTCGGAAAGAGGACGAAACAGAGGAACCAGAAGACAGTTGTTGGCATGTGATATTCCGACGTGACGACGGAGAAGCGGACGATGAGGACGACGATTGACCAGAAGGCGATTGCCTTGCTATCAACTGGGACGTACAGGTCGGCGTATACCTGGGAGAGACAGAGCCAAAAGGCGACCCAGCATTGATGGGACATTTGGTTTTCGGAAGTTCGCATGAGGACGAGAAAGACGCAGAAAGGGATCCTGAACATGCCCCGGGCCCCGATGAGGGCGAAGATGGCAAAGATTATCCAAAACGTGACCCACCATCCTGAGTCCATCGCGTCAGCGGTGTTCGATGGACGGTGTGGTGATGCGACGAGATGGCGAAGCCAGTCAAGCAGAAATGGACATGACAAAGAAGAGGGGACGGCATTTGATTGGGAGCTGGCAGGGTGCCCGATGTAACCGAGTAGCCAGCACAGCCGGCCGGGGAGGCGGCTTTCAGCTCAGCTGAGGTTGCATCCATGCCATCCAACCATTTGCGCCGCCAAAGCGCTTAAGATTGAAACGACATAGAGTCGGGTGGTGGGTGCTGCTGGACGGCATTGCCAGGTAGTATCTCGAAATACGATTGTAATAAGATACATTGCTGAGATTTCCATCTCAAGATACTCTTGGCCAGCAAGGCAAGCAAAAGCCTGAGCAGAACTACGATGCCGCTAAGCACATCATATCGAGACTCGCCACCTAAACAGTCCTGGTGTAGTTCTCCAACTCTTCTGCTCTTGTATCGGTATCATTTTCAAATGCCTTGTCGTTATCATTGTACTCGTCATTTTTTATGGCAAAGTAGGCCAATGCTGCCGTCTTGCCAGGAATTCCGGCAAACCAATCCCAGGGATACTCCGGTAGCGGTGTCGTGCCTGGCCGCAGGAGACTCCGCTGAAAGTCACAGCCAACTAAATCGAGCTCCTGGAGGAGCTTGGCCAGTCGAGTTTCGTATGTATGAAGGGAACCGGGACGTGGTTTACTATGAAGCACAAGCGCCCAGAGATGTATCAAGTTTCGTGGCTCGTTGGAGACGCTGTACCATGGAATCGAGATGTATGCGAGTTGAACCAGCCAGAACCTCCCCATGAAAGCACTGCAGATAGTCTGAATTGTGTCCCGTGGAACGCATGTGAATGATACTTCACGATCTCGAGCCAAGAGGCCCTAGAATTGTACGAATTCATGGTACATTTTGCGGTGGTGTTTGTACTGCCGTGATTCGGTCGCGGCGGTGCAGCCATGAGGCACGTGTCGAGCGGTATAGATTTTGAACGGTTCCGAAGGCCCAGGGATCGCCTCAAAGATTCCCACGGAGCTTAGGGGCGCTTCGATCATCAGAGGTGTCAGACCCTCCTTGTCCGGGCCCGGAACGGTTGCTGGTGGGATCCTGTCGCGCATGGCGGAAGACAGCTCGAGTATCCTGGTGTAGCGTTTCTCTGCCCAGAGTACCTCGTGGTTGTGTTTGAGTGGGAGATAGTCGTATATTTCGGCCATCGCAAGCTGGCCCCTGCGGGTGCCGAGCAATAGTGATTGGACAGAAGCTCCGGATGGAGGCTTGAGAAGTGGATAAGGAATGCAGCAACTATCAGTGTGTGGCTGGGTGGTCAGCGGAAAGTGAACAGGGAGATGCTAACAAGAGAGTTCCGTCGAGACTGTAATGCCAGCGTTGATTGAAGCCTTTCAGATGCCATGACGGTGAACTTTGGTTGAAGCCTATTTTACAATTTTGATACTAGTGCTTGGGCATATGCCTACCTTATTAGGTGAGGTAGCGAAGTTTGCGGGCTGCCTCATAACACCGGAGCCGGTGTGGCTAGTCTGATGCAGTTGTTCATCTCGCCCTGGACTTCCCAGTAACACTACGAGCAGTATGTACGGAGAGCTGGGTGCCAACCTTGATCAATTAGATCCTTCTGTAGTGCTAGATACAATATTCCGTCCAGCCATCGACGTGACACGAGGCAAGAACCGCCAGCACGGTATGTTGATCCCCAACGCATTGGTCGATACCTTTCCGGCGGAACAGCCCCGCTCAGGCATATTCTGGAAGTACCCAGCGTCAGTCAAAGTGCGGCTTTTCTTATTGCATGCGTGATATATGCAGCCGACAGATGTAGTGCCACAGAGATCAAGCCATGGTTATGGTTGCAGCCGTTGATGAGGTGCTCAGAAGAACTGATGCACAGGTCATCTGGAAATTTGTCAAGAACGGCCAATATAAGAAGGATGTCCTTGAGCCTCTGCAACCCTACATCAGCAATGGAAGACTAAGGCTGTTGGACTGGCAAACGGTCGATCGCATGGCGCTTCTAGAGACAGGCAACATTGTATCATCCATTCACCACGGTGGCTCCAATTGCTACCACGAGACAATAGCGTAAGCGGATGATGTCTTCTAAACAGCCCCATCGTTTTAAACTATTATAGAACCAGTGTTTCGCATGCTATCCTGTCACTTCGGGCGGACCTGTACAACTACGCGGCTCTTGCTTAGAACCTTGGCCTTGGCGTTTGGGCTTGCAAAGAGGCGAGCCCGGACTTGACAGTAGAGTGTCTCAGCAGAGCACTGCTCAAGTGCTTGTATACACCTGAAGAGACACTGCGCATGCGAGAGAAGGCGAAGTTGTTGGGCCAACAAATTCAAAGCTAGACAGAAGGAGCGGGATGTTGCGGCTGGCGAAGTTACCAAGCTGACATATGTACGATCGAATTGCACAGACACGAAGCCGCATGACATGTTTTGGACACAAAAGGGTATCGTAGCATATCGTAGCAATAAAGTGACATCGTGGAATGACTCCTAGGACTCGTCATCCATTGTGTTTACGGAGAACATGTGCTGCGGTTAGAAACAAGAAGGGATGGAGCGTTTTTTGCCTTGACAGCGGTGGATTGGCTGAGAATCGACAGGCGACCGTGGTCTTGAAACAAAACGACGCTATCCTGGAGGATTTACGTAGTAGACACCAAAAGCAAAATATCCTTGGCAATGCTATAATCCCAATTCCCTGGAAAATAGCCGATCCATCAGCGCCGCCCACAGGATCTTTTCTAAAAACAGCAGCCTCGGAAGCCGATTGGACGACGACTGGTCTCCTCTACATCCACGTTTTCATTTGTAGAATTCCCATTCGAACTTGCGGATTCCAATGCCCCCGCACATCGTCGGCCGCGTCCATCGCGTTTAAGGCAGGTCCTCGCATATGGGGCATTGACGGTGTTGACGAAGATCGGCTCCTTGCTGGGAAGGTCGTACCCGGTATATGGATGCCCCCTTGTATTAGTGACCGCGGTACGGAATATGCCTCTCATTTCTGCCCACATGCCGGCTAGGAATGGATTTGGAAGGGTCGCATTTTGCGGGCATGTCGTCATGGGCAAGGGTTCACTGAAACCGACATGCCCTGCATGGACAAGGGCATAGGAAAGGAAAGTAGCAACAGGACCTGCGGTAAGGATTGAGGGGTATAAGAAGCTTCGAAGAGCAGTTCGTTTACCGCCAGCCCGATCAAGCACGGCGTTTTCACAATCCCGTCCTTCCCTCCGCATACTTGGATAACAACTATCTTCAGGATCACCCTTTCTGTTCGAAATGCATAGCAAGTACGGCAAGGTCATTGCTCTTCTCGGGGCTCTAGCATCCGTCCAAGCTGTTCCCACCAAGCGCGACATCATCACCGCCTTGCCTGGTTCCGCTGACGTGGTCGACTCTCGCTTCCAGCCCCTGCTGGACTTCGACTCGGACGGCTGCTACAACACGGCCGCCATCGACCCCAGCGGCCGGACGAACCCTGGACGCGGAGCCACCGGCACGCCCCAAGGGTCATGCCGTGACCCTCCCCAGCTCGAGAACAGCAACACGTACTCGCGCCGGCGTTGCAACAACGGCTACTGCGCCATAATGTACGAGTACTACTTTGAGAAGGACCAGGCCGTCGGTGGGAGCTTCCTCGCCGGTCATCGACATGACTGGGAGAACATTGTCGTTTTCACCCGAGGCGATGCGGTTGTCCGTGTCGCGCCGTCCTGCCACGGCGACTACAACGATGCGAGGAACAACTTCCCCACCGATGGTTCGCGGCCACAGCTGGTCTACCACAAAGACGGCGCCAGCACGCACTGCTTCCGCTTTGCCAACAACGACGACATTGCGAACCCGGAGAACCCATTTGGCCGTTTCTACACGAGCCCACTCATCAGCTGGGACAGATGGCCGAACGTTGGACTTAGAAACGCAATGCTGCAGGCCTGGAGTGGCGGCGTTGGACCCAAGCTGGACACGGAGTTTGGTGACTCGCTAAGAAGCGCTGCTGGTGATGGTGTTCCTGGATTCGATCCTTATCTCGATGCCTAAACTTTCTCGGAGCCTGACCACTTTGTTAGGGAATTAGTTGGTTGAAAGTGGAAGAACAATGGCGCTTTTTTAGCTGCACCTTGAATATAAACCCTCTGCCTTGACCTGACAGGAATCGTTTTTGTTCAGCACATAACTACCGTGAACAATGAATCCATTATTCTTTTCGAACCACATTTGTCAATGACCAAGAAACGCGCTTCTCGACGCCTCGTAGGTCTCATTGGTATGTGTTGGCTAAACTTGCCTCGGCCCTTACCATGCTGGGAACGTATCAAGGTCGTTTTGTGAAGGCGGTCAGCTCCTGCTGAATGTTGGTGTCAAGCAGTTCAATCGGGCGAGTGTTACCGGTGTATCTTCATTTGTCATGACCCTCGACATGAGCGTCGCATGCAATAGTAGCATCGCCCGATAGGAATACCCGGGAAATGAATATTTCTTATTGAATATTGCGAGACTGACTCGTCAGATGGACTCCAAGATCTTTTCTCAGGATCAGACCCGGTGGCCTGAGGAGAGTTAGCTTGGTCTGGTGAATTAGCCACAAAAACTGGCACCTTGTCAATACTCTTCAGCCTGACGTTTGGAAGTGAGCGGCTAGGATTTACCGGTACATATGGTTGAGGTCGAAGTGACGTCCCCCGCCACCATCGCCTGCATCAAGCCCAAGATGCTGTAGGAATTTGTAAGTTCATCTACAACTACTGGGGTTGAAGCTAATATTATAGGATCGTATTCAAGCTGGATAAAGAATGTTGATCTCCCCCGGGATTGTAGAAAGGGTTTCCGGTTGGCCTGCTCGAGCAAGGTTCGCGGATTTGTTGAGGGCCGGACTAACTGCATGATCACGCACATGCAGGCGAAGTGAGGGATAAGGCAGTTTGGACCAACACTGCCATGTCCCTGGGGCAAATGTAGGCAACGCCAAAGGCTTTTGCGGGTGCTTCTCTCCCACAATTACCCAGCTACCTAGTTACGTACGAATGGCAATGACTACTTATCGAACTCTGATATGTTGCGCAGACCAGTTTCGCATAGCAGCTTCTCAGCGACGGGATAAGCGTCGACTTCCGCTGTTTTTCAAGAACATCGTTGCGTCAATCTTCCTCCCAAGAACCTCCAGTTTCGAATAATGGCAAGCAATCTGCACAAAACGAATGGAAAGAACGACATGCGTATATAGAATTGACAGAAAGCTGATGGTATCAAGGAGCAAAGCATTGATTCGGCATGTGGCCATTGTGATATTTATTTCTTGATCTAACATGCATACATCTTTCCCAGTCGAGACTCCATGCGCTATGGGAAAGGGTTGTACTCTCGCACACCCATGCACACGCCATCCACTTCAATACCGTCGACGCGCTCCGTTGGCTCGCCGCCCGAGGCGCCATACGACCCAAACCGGAGCAGGTAACCTCCATCGGGCGCACTGGTATCCATCGGCTCCCAGCCAAACTCCCTCTGTGGGCCGTTGTACGGGTCCTTGACAAACGAGAGGATGTGGTCCTGCATCGAGTGGCTGACCTCGACTTGAAAGTCGGTGGTAGGCGCAATGTGATCCAACAACCCATATGTTCCGAATATCAAGGGTGTTTCAGCGTTGTGGTACGCGCCCAGCCAGTCGTACACGTTCAGGTTGGGAAATGTGGCCGCATACTGGAAGCGAAAGACGGGCACGTCAGGACCCAGCCGATTGCGGTAGACGGTCGCGTTGTATATCGGACACCCAAAGAGCGCAAGGCCCAGCTCGGTGACGGGCGGCTGCCACGGACCCTCGGTCAGGTTACTGGTCGGCCACGGAACCAGCGACGACCCTTCGTTGGCCGTCGCGGAAATCATGGTGGGCAGGCGCGCGATCAGGCCAGCCTCGGAACGTGCATGATAGTCGCTAAAGACGATTCTGTCATCGGCAATGGGGCCGAAACTCAACCCAGGCGTCTCGCCACGATCGGTGTACTGTCCGATGAAGTTGGAGATCTGGATCATGGAGACCTGGCGCATGCAGTCGAGCTCCGCCGCGGCGTGCTCGTCCTCGTCAACGCACTGCCTGCCACAGGGCGCGCCGCAGCCGACGTTGCGCGCCACGAGAGAGAAGCTGGAGTAGGTCGAGTCGGAAATCGGGCTCGCGGTCCAAGCAGCACCGGACTCCATGTAAAAAGCCTGGGCGATGGGGTCTTCGGGCCACGCATAGGTGTGCATGTCGACGCTCACGGCGCCGGCCGACCGGCCCCAGGAGGTGATGCGCGTCGGGTCGCCGCCAAAGGCCGCGATGTTGTCGCGGACCCATTCGAGAGCGAGGCGCTGGTCGAGGATGCCGAGGTTCTGCTCGCCGGCGGGTAGTCCGCGGGCGTTGGGGAAGCCAAAGATGTTGACGCGGTAGTTGACGCTGACGACGATGTGCGACTGCGAGCGCTCGACCCACGACGTCGGCATCTGCCAGGGGAGCTCAACGCCGCCAAGGGAAAACCCGCCGCCCGTCATGAAGAACATGACGGGAAATCCGCCCGCTGGAGCCTCTCCCGTGGGCGTCCACACCGCTAGGTGCAGGCAGTCCTCAGACGTGGCCTCGCCGACCAGCCCGGATGTCTCGTTCTGAGCACCGTTGTAGACTAGGTTGCCCTGCGTCAGGTTCAGGTTCCACATGGACACCGTCGTCGGGAAGTACTGCGGGCATGACGGCGGGAACTTGGTCGACCAGCGGTGCACGCTCGGCGACGGCGCGAGCTTCTGCGGCGGCAGCCAGCGGCGTGAGGCTACCGGCGGCTCCGCGAAGGGGATGGAGCGGAACTGGCGCGTGTGCGGGAACTCCGGGTCGATCAGCCCCGTGAAGCTGCCCGTCGACGTTCGGACGGTGAGGCCGCCGGGGTTGGTGCAGTTGGACGCCAAGGCGCCCGCCGCCAAAGGGAGGACCGACAGGATAGAGAGCTTCATGACGGACACTTCGCTGGTACCGTAGCGATGCCTGCATCACTGCCGACGAACATCATTTATAACCACGAACCATGCCGTGTGGATCCATGATGACGTTGGCCGGCCTCCGTCTCTTTGGCTGTCAGGGTTCCTTTGCTAAGCAGCTGTTCCCATAGAGTCCGCAAAGACAGGCTTACCGATAACGTACGCCCTCGTAGGATTCACGGCGGAGCTATACACGTGGGGATTCCCGGGGTAATGCTGGCCAGGTCGCAGCATCGAACCAGTTACAGAGTCAAGCGCTTTATTATAGTAACTTTGATTGGTCTGAATTTACGAGGATCTGTTGACCTTCCTTTCCTGTTCTGACCCGTGCATTCCTGCCCGAACTAGCAGTTCTCCGATCCCATTCCTGCAATCCATATCTGTCAAAAAGAACCACCCGATCCGTCTCCACCGGTCAACATTTGCCGTCCCCGCTGACCGAGATCTTCTGTGCGCATAGAGCACGTGCCGTCTTCTCGCTGTTGAATGTTTCTGACTGTTTGGTACGTGGTTGTGGGCACTTGAATCAATCGACTGAGATTGAAAACGGCGGTGCATCCCTTGACTTCCATCGCAGCTGTTATGGCGAATTTTGGGTGTGATTATAATTAAAACATCACCTCATTCTCGACCATGAATTTTTGGTTACATCATATACGGGGATATACGTAAAAGGCGCATTGAATGATACCTTGCAGTTTGAAGTGCGGTACATTAGGCATCTAGGGCCGTCTAGCTGGTGTGAGCAGAAACTTAGTGAAAATGCAGCTGAATGGACCTACATGTCTCAGCGTGTCTCCAAAGTCATGCCGTACCTCTTGCTTTGGGTGGACATTCGAGACATTGCCAAGGATATCGCCGGAGCTGGCGTTTCTCCTGCATTCGTATCGCTACTATGGATATGCGTTTACCATTGGAAGGATGTCAAGTCGCGTAGCCAGGGAGAATCTTTCCCAAGGTGCTGCTGATAATGCTGGTGACGACGCTGCATCCACCTTGGCCGCAGTGCAAGGGCTTCTCGATTCCAAGAGGGGAGAGAAGCTAAGTTCCGTCAAAAATACAGTTAGAGCGCTGGCATACATACAACCAAAAAGGGTAAACAGAGCGACGTCCGGCACCATCTGCTTCCCTTCGCGGCAGCGATTCAATCACGCAACGGATCGACCCTCCCACTCGTGGTTGATTCAGGGATGAAACTGGTCCGCCGATTTTTCGACTTTGACCCCCAATCGACTTGGACCACTGTCCGCGAAGACGGTCTGCCTTGCTTTGGAAACACAAACCAGCTGGGCCGTTTCGTCAAGCAGGTGGATGGGTCAAAGCAATCTACGGGCGCAATACTCTCCGTTCGACTGCTTCGGAATCATGCTCATAAGAGTCTGACGGCGGACGCCGAAAAGCTGGGGAAACAGGAGTCGAAAGAGAAGAAGAAGAAGAAGCTTGAAACTTCCGAGGACGGTCTCGAGGATTTAGGTGGGCTCTTCAGCTCCCCCATTCAGGCACTGGTACCGTCCCGAACAGTTGCGTGACTATAGCTAAACTTATGACACCAGTATGTACGAAGTCTCTCGAGACGCTGTGATTGTGATGTAAGGCAAGATCTCCTCTTGATCCTGATAGCAATCTTGATTGCCAGGAAACCATACATACATGGGGTTGCGGTCCTAGTTCAAAGGTACCATGTAAAATCCACGGCATGATGTTTGTGGATTACCTAGTTATCCACGTTGTGCTTGTTGCCGGCATCTTTGTGTGGGATGAATTGCGCATTCGAGTGCTGTGGTGCAGGCTTGGATAAGGTGAGCGAGAGTCCTTCCGTTGCTTCATTGGCTATCAAAACGGAACTGTGGGGTCCTCACCTCTTTGTGACCAAACAGCTCTTCGGGCCCTATTGAAGCTCCTGTTCTTTTGTTGCTCTATAAGAATATCTTCGCACATGGTCCTCTCCAGCTCTTTGTTTTGCGGTAGAAACCGTAGTCAGTAAAATGCCATCTGAACTGCGTCCAGCCTCCGACCCGAGTCCACATCAATGACGTCCCGACAGCTTGGCCCACGATGGTGCCATAACAGAAACAGCCAAGGCGCGCGGTGTTGGTTCGCCCTGATACACGGCTGACAAATTCCGATTTCAAAGCATTCATGTGCAACCTGACGCAAATGGCCTGCACCCTCTATAGTCGGTATAACAAGCCTCCGTTTCAGGCTAAATGATCAGTAAACAGTCTCAAAGGCATAGAAATCTGGTGATCCGTCTCCATTCTCATCGGCTCGATAAGTACTCGCCCTTCCGCACATGGTCAACCAACAACTTCGATTATCAACCATCTCTTTTGGCTGTGGAGAGTAGCATTTACGCTTACAAATGAGTCTTAAAATGGTTTCTATTTAATGCATGCTGCTCGTTGCTAATATTTTTCGATATGGCTTCAACACGCTCTCCTCGACATCGACATTGAAACAAGTCGTCACAACACCATGCCTGCATCCAAAGCAATTTTCCTAGGCGCCGATGGCCATCTCGCCCTTGAAGACGTCACCGACCACTATTCGCCAACTGGAGCCCAGGCCCTCGTGAAAGTCCGTTATTCTGCTGTGAATCCAGCTGATATCCGGCACTCGTACATGAATCTGTACGGCTCGGTGGCGGGCTACGAATTTGTTGGAGAGGTGCTCGAGGTTGGTCCGGACAGCCGCTTTACCAAAGGTCAGGTCGTTTTTGGCCAGTCTATGCCTGGGTATCAACGGCCGAAATATCTTGGAGCTCATCAGGATTATTTGCTAGCTGAAGAGTAAGTGCCTGACACGTGCCCCTGATGCTTTGACAACTCATTTTGTTCTGTAATATTACTTACATGCCCCAGCCTATCTACCTATGTTCTTCCGAATGGCTTGAAGGATGTCGAGGCCGTTACACTCCCTACGGCAGCCCTGACCGCCATCGACGCCATCTCCAACATCCTCGGCTTTGGGCTTCCGGCTATGGGTATTGATGGACTCGACGCCACTGACCGCTCCATTTTGATTTGGGGCGGCGGCTCTATTGTCGGATTTTATGCTATCCAGCTAGCAAAGCTCGCAGGCTTTCGTCACATTTTCGCCACAGCATCTTCACACAACCACGAAGCTCTTCTCGCAGTTGGCGCAACCCAGGTTTTCGACTACCGCGAACCTGCCGTGGTCAAGAACATCCAAAAAGCGGTCAAGGCATCCGGGGCGCTGCTTACGGTAGCCTTTGATGCTGTGGCAGCTGGCCAGGGAATTTTTGAGCCAGTGTCTGATGTCAAAGTCGACCTTTCAAAAAGCACTCCCCAGATTGCTCTTCAGTGCCTTATGGAGAGAGAGTCGGAGCCGCTGCGTCTTGCTGCGGTTTTGCCCGTGATCGGCGATGAGAGGTGGAAGATGGTGCTGGCGTGTCGACCTTTGGGCGATTCTGCTTTCGGAACACTTCAGGACCCAGCCTGGCCGCTGCGTAGCCAAAAGGCCATCCAATGGTTGATTGACAACCACGACAAGGCGTTGAAGTTTCCACCTAGAGAAATGGTCAAGGGCGGCAAAGAAGGTCTTCAAGCTCTGCGCCGTGTATTCGCTGGGAAAGTGAGCTTGAAGAAGGTCGTTATCGAGCATCCCATGTAAGCAGGAGCGGCAGTGGCGAAGAACATCTCGCAATATTTCAAATGTCTCTCACATAAATAATGGGATGAAATTATAAATCATTGATCATCTTGCAATTGAATTCTTTAAGTGATAGAAATGATCGCGAGAGACATTGTGTCCTGGATGAATCGACATCCTTAGCACTGTCCACTTGGTGGAACGTTGAACCGTGCTGCAAAGGGGTCATCACAGGCGTCGGTTTTGCGAACATACTCGAGAGTGCCCTCGATGCGAGTGGCGGCCGCGGCGCCGTAAACCTCCTCAATGAAGAGGAAAATCATGTCCAGCGCAGACGTGACCTATCAAGTTAGTGAGCAAAGCATGTCGTCGCGGCCATGTGATGCGGGCCACTTACTCCTGAAGCACTCCAGATATTACCATCGACAGCCCATCGAGCGGGCGATACCCAATTCACCTTAGGACCAAGCGAGGTAATTCTAGCCCACGCCGACTTGTTTGTTGTTGCTCTTTTACCGTTCATCACGCCAGCTTGAGCAGCAATACCAGCACCAGTACACGTGGTGAGGAGGTACTTGAGCTTCGGGTACGTCTTTCGCACAAAATTCACAGTTTCCGTTTCGTTGCCAAACAGCAGGGCTGGGCCACCAGGAACAAGCAGCACTTCCAGATCTTTGGGCGCAGTGGCAAAGGTGTGCGTGGGGTTCAAGGAGAAGCGAAAGGTCGAGTTGTAGACATTGGCTGCCGCGGTAACAGGTTGAACGTAGACAGGGTCCATCGTCCGCGCAATGAGGGACAGGTTAATCTGTGTCTGAAAGGCCAGATAAAATAGCGGGTCAAGAACGCCAAAGACGTCGATCGTGTCGTAGGAGTTGAAAAGAGCAACACCCCAGTTTCTCGGAGGCGTGGCTACACTAGTCAGAATCTTGATGTGAATAGGCTATCGGCCAATTACCTCGTTCTTCGAGCTCGTCCAAAAATGGAGAAGCCGTGGCCAGTCCGACGATTGCTCCGAAAACCAAGCTGAACTTCATTTTGACTATAGGGACGTGGATCACTGACGAACAGTCTGAGTTGTTTGGGGTAACAGTGGTTGATCGTGAGCTTCTACTGATCTTATGTGTTTTGAGTGCATGGCTTGGCAATCCACTTCGCAAATCCCTTCCACGTGTAGGCTGTGCGCGTTACCCCAGAATTCTTGGCATCACTGTATGTTCCTTTGACTATTGATCATGCACGAGTGATCGCAACGTAGGTGATGTAAGGCTGGGCACGTCAGACGAATAGGATGTTATGGTAGCCCCCAGGCCCCTGTTGTGAGCTTATTTGAGAACGTTCCACGGCTGTAAGCATGGTGTCCAAATAGCCTCGAAGACCCTGCCTATAAGTCAGCACCTCGCCGCCACCTCGGCGACTATCGCGAATTTTCGTAACCGAGCGTGCCGAAGAGGCCCAATATGTCTTGATGCAAGTCAGAGTCAGCCCTGGTCTCCGAATCCTAAATGGCAAGGCGCTAATTCAGTGGCTTTTGAGGCAAGAGAATGCGAGATGTATGGCAGAA
>KL660083.1:368-20354 GCA_000732775.1 Stachybotrys chlorohalonatus IBT 40285 | reverse complement strand
GTCTGTCTTTTGCCGAGGAACCGTATCTTTCTCTCACAGCATACGGTCGGACTTTTCTTTTTGATATTGGCACCGCGCCGTGCTGCATAGGGATCGAGACAATAATTTTGGTCTTGTTGAAAATAGACGAATTGCTGGCTTGGCGTGGGAAAATGCTGTGATGGCATCAAGCCAAAGAGAGCTTACATATACACTGACGGTGCAACTGCCATGTTAACCTTAGTGGTGGATGTGGAATTCTGGGTTTAGGGAGATAACATATCACACTGACAGGGCCATTACGGGGTCCCACCGCTCTACCAGGTGAAAATGACAAGGGTATCATCGGGCCAGAGTCTCCGGCTCTTTTTTTTTCGGTTCTGTATTACTCTGCAGAGATATTTATCCAATCAGCGTGTCCGCATTGTGCACAGGGTCCATCAAGTTCATCTAGTGGAAATTGAAATGGACCCCAGAGGCTGAAAGCGGCTTGGTTGATTCCTTGTATTGCCTCGGTGTACGGATACAGGACCTGACCACCTTCCATCTTGATCCACCACCATCTGGACTAAACGGAGTCGGCACAAAGGGATGGCAGTCATCATGTCATTATAATCGCTTCCATCGTGCCGGATCTTGGTACGGCCCCACGACACGTGCGCACCACAATCAAAACGCGTTAGACACACGGGGTTCTGTTGGGTGGTTGGCATACGACCCGGGCTGTATAAAGACTTTGGCTTTTCCGACTGGTCCCGGGGCCTGCCTTACCTTGGCATCTCTCTCGACACCAGATCCGCTGTCTGTACCTGCGAAATGAAGCTTCAGCTTTTCGCGCTCTTGTCGTCGGCGGCAATTGCGAGCGCCAGCTGGGCCAAGAACCTCAACTACCGCAGCCCCTCTGAGAATCACCCGGGTCTCGGCATTGCGATCCACAAGGTCGTCAAGCGTAGCGACCCTTCACAGGCCTGGGATCCTGCCCAACTGAATTTCACCCATGGCGTCGCCAGCGGTGACCCTTACTCCGATTCCGTGATTTTGTGGACAAGGGCTGCACCGACTGCGGACAATGACAGATCCAACGTAACCGTCAGTGGCGATGCCCCGTTGTTCAACCACGATACCGATGTCTACGTCGAGGCGTCCGCACACCCGGTTTGCGTTGAGTGGAAGATTGCCACTACCAGATGTTTCACCCACGCTGTGGACTCTGGTGTGGTATATACCTCTTCAGATATTGATTGGACTGTCAAGGTAAGTCTAGCGTAGCATGCCCCCGTACAATTGCGTACTGAAAACTATCTTAGGTTGAAGCTCGGAACCTGGAGGCTTTCACAAATTACTACTACCAATTCAATATTTGCAACGCCGACGTCAAAAGTCCGATTGGTAGGACCAAGACCACCCCTGGGGCTGATCAAGACGTGAGCGAGGTCAAGCTCGCCGTCTACTCGTGCGCTAATTACCGTAAGCGCTACCGTTGTCATCAATTGAGAAGACCACAAGCAAACGACTAACGCCGGATTCATGCAGCGATGGGTTTTTTCAACGTGTACGGAAACAGTGCTCGGAAGGTGAGCCTTCAGCCCGGTCTGTACCGGCAGTAATGTTCTAAACAATGCAGGACTCTGTGGACTATGTTGTCCATTTGGGTGATTACATATACGAGTACGCAAACGGATATTACGGCGATGGTACCTCCATCGGTCGCATTCCGCAGCCAGACCGTGAGATTTACACACTGTACGACTATCGAAGACGCCATGCCATCCACAAGACGGACCTTGATCTCATCGAAAGCCACCAGCAGTACCCTTGGATCCCCGTTTGGGATGATCACGGTAAGATAATACCTGTCGTTATCCACAACACAAAGGAGAACAGCACAAGCAAGCCGGCACAGCTTGTGCACAAGTATACAGGACATTATTTCTGACATAGCCACGGTCTGTAGAGGTTGCTGACAACGCGTACCGCGACGGATCTGCCGAACTCAACAACACAGAGGCCTCATTTGTGTCTGACGGCGGTGTGAGTGTTGACCAACGTAAGATGAACGCCGTGCGCGCTTACTTTGAGTGGATGCCTATTCGGTGAGTACACAGGCGACATGCGCTGCGGCAGAAGCGCAATCCAGCTGACAGATGGTTCAGGCAAGTTGAGATGGATGACAACCTACGGTAGGTGGTGACGAGATATGATTTTTGTTGTCCAAGTGCTTTGAGGCTAATAGTGTTGCCCCAGAATTTGGCGAAGTTTCAAAATTGGCAAGCTTGCCGATCTCATCATCCTCGATACGCGCAATTATGATCGCAGCATCACTGACCTTTATTGGAACACACATTACATCGAGCAGATCCACGATGACACCGGCCGTTCGCTTATGGGGTCGCGCCAGGAGAATTGGTTCTACGGAGAACTGAAGCGATCGTCTCAGCGCGAGGCAACGTGGCGTATCATCGGTAGCCAGGTTGTCTTTACGCATCTTGATCTCCCTGGGGCCCTTGTTGGCAGGGTTGATGCGACCATGAACCTCGACTCCTGGGACGGCTACACGGCCAACCGTAACCGGACGCTGAAAACGCTCTACGACAATGGCATCGGAAATAACATTTTCATTGGTGGCGACGTTCATACTTCTTGGGTTTCGGACCTAGCTTGGCAGGGCAACGAGGACCATCCCTATGATCCAGCCACTGGGCAAGGTGCCGTGGGTGTCGAGTTTGTAGGCTCTGCCGTGTCGTCGCCGAGTATCCTAGGGGCTACCATTGATATCACCAGAGCGAATGGTGCAAGTGAGCTCTTCAACGCGGCCCCACGCAATCGTGAGCTCCAATGGAACGAGCTCTTTTACCGTGGTTATTTTGAGCTGAGGCTCACCCCCGACGAAGCGACAGCCGAGTACTTTGGTACGCCAGATTTGCAGACCAGGAACGGGCTCGAGATTTCTCTAGCCAACTTCACCGTCATGGCTGGAGCAAACAGCCTTGCCCGTCCAGTTGCAGGCGGAGAGGTTGAGAGCGGTTCTGTCAAGGGCGGTCGAAGAATATCCAGGAACAATGTATTTGACACCTACACGGGCGAATACGTGGAAGCATGAGCGTTTCCTTGCATCAATAGCATATTTAGGTTATATCTCAGAGATCAACAGCGGCGGTTCAATCAGAATGCTCGTCTTGTCAATGGAATACTGCTCGATGGTCATCGGGCCTCTGCTTCATGAGATGGAAACTAGTGGCTCGACGGACTGTAACATGTGTTCCGCAGAAAATCCCCAGGCCTTCGCGCATTCACGCGCGCGCAAACTCTCCTCTAATGGGATGCAAACCCGTTCCACCAGCAGTTGGTTGAGGATCCTGTCATCTCTGTCATCCTTGGTGTCAGCCTGCGCCGCGCTTACCCCTCACCTCGCAGAGAGGTATGACCTCATTGGAATGGAATCAAGCATCCCCGACCAGAATTAACCAAGCGGAGAATAAGCATAAAAAGCCGAGCCACATCCAAGAAGCAATTTCAACATCAGTAGCGACCGCAGCAATCAGCAGGCGAAAGAACAATTGACGATAACATGACCAATCAAGTTTCCAGCGTTCAGCTCCCGCCAGCCCCACGCGAGATAGGCATCTTTGAGCCCTTCATCGCCAAGCAAACCGAGACCCTCATACTCAAAGAGAAGATGCTCTCCCTGACAGGCGACAGCTTCGACATCAAGCTCATCAGTGGCCAGCCCCTTGTCCGCGTCGACGGCAAGTTCCGCTCTCTCTCAGGACGGAAGGCGGTCCACGATCTCAGTGGACAGCATCTTTTCGATATACACAAGGAGCACATCCATTTGCATTCCACTTATGTTGTTGATGACACAAAGGGGAACAAAATCATGGAAGTCAAGAGTTCTTTCAAGAGTATGCACCCTCAGTCGCGTCATTGAACGCGCATTAATTTCCCCAAACAACTTGTGCCATGTTCGCCTCCCTTGGCTAATACGACGATATTTACCAGTTATCGGATCCAAGGCAACTGCAACCTTTACCTCTCGCAATGGCAAATCGGAAACACTCGTCATGGAGGGTAGCTGGCTGGACACAAGCGCCGACATCGTTGATGAGGCCTCTGGTGCACACATTGCACGAATTGATCGGAAATTATTGAAAGGCAGGGAGATATTTGGTGGTCAGCAAACCTACGCGCTTATCGTGTCGCCTGGCGTCGACATGGCTCTCATGGCCGCCCTCTGCATCTGTCTCGACGAGAAGAACAATGAGCATTAGTTGCACACTCTCAGATGGCATTGTAGGATGGATCAAGGAGTTGATGGCTCTGTCCTCTTTGTGTCCTTTCCGATGATGAAACACTGCACAAACCGAAATAATGTTCACGTGGAGTTTCAATTTCATGTGCTTTCTAAATTCCGGTAGATTTAAATGCTCTTAGGGTTTCAGTCTCATGACCAATCATGTTAATGTCAGGTTTCCGAGTCGCAATTGAAAATCCGGATGAAGTTAAATATTTCAGGTTAGGATCTGTTTACTTCGATGATCGGACAATGCAGACGTTGGTACAGTGTAGGATAGGGGTCTTTGTAGCCGCGCCGGGCCCTATGTCCTTTTGAAGGATCTTTGGCCTTGAACCTTTCGGTGTTAAAATCATCGTCCTCGTAGCCGCATCATAATTAAGTCTTCAACGCCTCGTGTACATTCTGTTAATGCGAACAGCATAAGATGGCAGAGACTTGAGATCATGGACCAGCCATACGTTACGGGAAGATGATTGATCCCTCATTATCTATACGATCAATTTGTTACACATTTTGAAAGCCTCTTGCGAATGATGCCCATCTCCGCGTGTTGTAGAAATTAAACCTTCAGTCTCTGCGCCGGCGCATAGCGATCTGACCAATGGTCAAATGGACATCAGGGCAATATTCTCTCCACGGCAAGCCAGATGGACCATCTGGGATTCTTGAGGCGTTACCGCTCAAGACCATCACCCGCTAGGTATTTGATGGGTTCGATGGTCTGTAAGGCGTTGCCCGCCGAGGCTCTTCTATACAGACTTTGAAATCAAATCAGTCATTGGAACAAATCACGACCCACAGGACCAGCACACAATCCTTGCAAGCATCACCACCTTGCTTCGCGCCTCCAATCTTCGTGGTATGCCAATACATGCAGCTTGTTAAACCTGGGAAGCATAGTATTAGTGTCTATCGCCAGCCGGTACTGAGCCGGACCTGGCGTTGCGACAGCAGATTGACTTGAAAACGCCTTGCTTAGTCGCCAATAGCAACTTCTTGCGTGAAGTGGCTTCAGAAGCGGTATCTGGCCTTGATTGGTTTCTTGACACTATTGTTTTACTCATGAGCAATGTTGACTAGTCCCCCAAGCATCCACGACACTTCAACCACGTTTAAAGTTCATGACCTTCAACCTCCACGACCCTTCATGCATGAGCGGAGGTAGCCGCAGAAAAGCAAGCATGCCTTTGCCGACCCCACGAAAACGGTTGAATGTGGTCTGTGCATTTTCGATAACGGCGCCCGCCGCAGCTCTCTGATTCGCTGCGCATAATATCCAAGACATCATGCCAAGACATGTTATCAGCGATCAGCAATCCATAGAATCTCCCAATTGGTTTCAGACAGGGGAGCTTATCTTGCTCAATTCTACAATTTTATCATTAACGTTGACAAAACCGAGGACTCGGAAGGGAAGCGTCAACGATATGTTTGTAAATTGGGTAAGAATTACCAGCTTCAAGGCACCCGACGAGCAAGAGCTCGCTAGCCCATAGGTAAATGACTGTCCTTGCGAGAAGTTTCGTGGAGCTCAAGACCTCGAGATACCAACAATGCTCGCGAGCCTGGCATGGGATACTGTTGTGGGGGTACAGTGATAGGCCAAAAGTCTAGAATTATCCAAGACCAACCCAATGCCCGCATCCACGTAGGACATCCTCAAGCCACCACGATATTATCAGTTTCAATTAAAAATCCGACATTTAACATCATCTTTGGTCATTAGGCTTCAAGGTTTAATATGTCTAGATGACTACTCTTCGCTGGGCGCTATTTGAACCAGCAGGGTCCCAAATCGTCGTCTTGGTGACTGCATCCCACGCGCTAAGCGTTTCCCGGCCTTTGGCCTATCACTCTACATAACCTGAGGTTGGTCGGGTGGGCCACCCTTAGGTAACCCACTAGACCAACCCTAAGATCATCTTATCTCTTGAGGCTGCTGGCCAGGTAGAATCATAAACTTTCATCCTTGGCCTGTTGAATAATGTGGGACAATGTGGATTCGAAGCCAATCCGTGACGGTTGATAACCCGCAGATGTTATCTATCTCATGAAATTGGCGGTTACCGTAAGGTCTCGGCATGCGACAATTCAGCTGCCAACCCGGTCCGCCGGGATCGGTGGCAGGACGCTGGTAGGCCGGTGACCATTTATACCTACCGCGTCCGTCGCCTATCTTGCGGCATGAGCATATTCCATCCAAGTCCCCTCTCCGCACGCATCGAGGTTCATCAGTCGAAATGTCCTCCAACAATGTGGGCCCAGCCCTGCCTCAGGGCGCTGGCTATGGCGTCGTGCTTGGCGTCGGCGCTGCCTTCGCCGTCTTTATGATCACCCTCACCAACATCCTCAAGAGGTTTAACAATGAGGTCCAGACTTCGGAGATGTTCACGACGGCTGGTCGATCCGTCAAGTCGGGTCTTGTGGCTGCAGCTGTGGCCTCCTCATGGACATGGGCTGCCACTTTATTACAAAGCACAGGCATCTGCTACCGATATGGTGTTTCTGGACCTTTTTGGTAAGCACAAGGTCATGGTTTCTCCGCAGCAGGGCTCTAACGCTCAGTAGGTACGCCTCTGGCGCCACAGTTCAAATTATTCTCTTCGCGACACTCGCCATCACCCTTAAGAAACGCGCACCGAATGCGCACACCTTTCTCGAAGCCATACGGGCCCGCTACGGGGCCCCAGCGCATTTTACCTTTATCTTCTTCGGGTTGGTCACCAACGTCCTCGTCTCGCTCATGCTCATCGCCGGAGGCGCTGCCACGATCAACGCCTTGACCGGGATGCATGCAGTGGCGGCCATCTTCCTCATGCCCATACCTGTTGTAGCATACACCTTCATCGGCGGTATCAAGGCCACGTTCATCACCGACTACATCCACGGTGTCGCTGTTTTGATCATCATCATCACATTTGCACTTACAGCGTACTCGACCTCGGAATATCTGGGTAGCCCCGGTGTTGTGTATGATCTGCTTGTCGAGGCTGCAGAGGACCATCCAGTCTCTGGTAATCAGGATGGAAGCTATTTGACCATGCGATCGACGGGCGGCGTCACGTTCTTCATCATCAACATTGTCGGAAATTTTGGTACCGTTTTCTTAGACGCAGGGTACTCCCAGAAAGCCATTGCCGCCCACCCCGTCCACGCTTTACCTGGTTACATCATCGGTGGTCTCTCTTGGTTCGCTATCCCCTGGTTGACAGCCACGACGCTCGGTCTCTCCGCCTTGGCTCTCGAATCGAACCCACGTTTCCCGACATATCCCAACCGCATGACAGACGCCGAGGTGTCGGCCGGTCTAGCGCTTCCCTACGCGGCTGTGGCTTTGCTGGGTCAAGGCGGCGCTGGAGCCACGCTTGTCATGGTCTTCCTGGCCGTCACCTCGTCCTTCAACTCAGAACTCATCGCTGTGTCGTCAATTATTACCTACGATGTTTACCGTGCCTACATCAACCCCAATGCCTCGGGCAAGAAGCTCGTCTGGATGTCGCACATAGGCATGGTCGTCTATGCCACAATCATCTGCCTGGTGTCCGTCGGCCTTTGGTACAATGGCATCTCTATGGGGTATATGTACCTCCTTATGGGTGTTCTGATTTCGGCAGCCGTGATTCCTGCGACATTGACGCTTCTCTGGGAGGGCCAGAACAAGTGGGCCGCCACTTTGTCTCCGATCTTGGGTGTCATATGCGCCATCATCGCCTGGCTCGTTACTGCAAGCAGGACCTGTGGCGCCCTCGATGTCGCTTGCACGGGGTCCAACAACCCAATGTTGGCTGGCAATCTGACTGCCCTCCTTTCCCCAATTATCTTCATACCCATTCTCAGTCTTATATTTGGCCTGGACAAATACGATTGGCAGTCCATGCTCGCGATCCGGCAAGCGGATGATCATGACATCGCCAACAATGCAGGACTTAGCCCCGAGGCTATTCGCGAGATTGAGATGGCGCAGGAAGCTGACTGGGTAGCGGAGAGGAAGAAGCTTGACCGAGCTTTCAAGATTGCCAGTGTTACCACAGTTCTTTTAGCTGTCGCACTCCTGGTCCTGTGGCCCATGCCACTCTACGGCTCTGGCTACGTATTCAGCCGAGAATTTTTTACAGGTTGGGTGGTTGTTGGTATCATCTGGATCTTCTGTACATTCATGGCCATCGGCATTTACCCACTCTGGGAAAGCCGGGCGACATTGGCCAAGGTAATCGGTGGGATGCTTGGGATGAAGAAGAGCAAGACTCAACCTGTGGTCGAGGGTGAGCCGGCAGTTAGTGGAACTGCTACGCCCACCCGAGGGGAGTTGAAGATGATGGATGATGAGAAAAAGATCGATGAAACGGTTGCTTAGTTGAACTGATCAGGTGCCAGCGCAGCATGCCCCGGTGTAGTCGCTGGCCGTCATGGTGCGTGGTATAATCAAAGCTATTTCGCGTTTTGATCTCAATGACCTCAATTCCCTCTAATCATATATTGCTGGCGCAGCGAGACTCCTCGCACCGGTTCCCACGTACCCAATGTCCTGCGACCTCCGCCTTGGGAACAGTCCCAACGATGCTTCTGTGTCACAATGCCAATGTTTGCTGTACTGTACGGACGGACTGGACATAAAACCTAGTACCCTAACAGGCTGGGACGTGAGCAGCGCCGGCGTCTGACCGAGGCTTCCACATCCGCTGGTCTGTCCTTCCATCCTCTTGCCCGCATGCAAGTTCTTCTTTTCGCATTGTTATGCTCGGTTAGTTACATGAAGCCAATTCGAAGCGGGTTGGCTGATTATACCTCTTATGTAGTCATTCCCGTTTCATGCCATGAGCCATCACGTTCTTAGGAAGCTGCTGCTACACGGGGTACTCGAATGTTTGCTGCGGTATATGCTACTGTTCTTTTCCACGAAGCTCAAATCACTAGTGGTATAGAACCCTCTCATTCATTCATGTGACAATTGCAAAAGCGGGATGGTCTTGAGCCGCACAGAACACTGCAAGGTCCGAAGCAGTGCAAGGGATCATTGGTCATGTGGTAGACGATACCCTTCCGCGACCTCCTTTTCTCTGCATCGCTGCCCTCGTTTGTGCAACCCCACACCCTCTGCCTCTCTTATGGCCTTTCGGTTAATTATTCTTTTTATATTTGTATGTGTGCTT
This sequence comes from Stachybotrys chlorohalonatus IBT 40285, assembly GCA_000732775.1. NCBI lineage: Eukaryota > Fungi > Ascomycota > Sordariomycetes > Hypocreales > Stachybotryaceae > Stachybotrys > Stachybotrys chlorohalonatus. The sequence continues at coordinate 10,931 of KL660083.1, read as the reverse complement.
CATGCATTTTTCCAAGGCCAAACTCTACTACCAACGCTGCGATTCGTCGCCGCAGACAACCACCTCCATCATTGCCTGGAGCTATTCATATCTTTTGGCCGTCCGCGTATGCAGATGAGCGTTGTATACTGGAAATGAGTGCTCCCGATCATGTAAAAGCATGAAACTAAGATATACGACCGCCACAATCGATATTCAGGAGGAAGGTTGTTGATTCAGTGCACTAGTTTCATTGTCAGGTGATGTCTACCAAAAGAGACCGCGGAGTGTTGAGGGCGCGCTATGCATTTGCATTAGATGCCCATCAACCGAAATCCCCTAGTAAGAATCCATCGCTCAGCTTCCAGTCATCATCCCACAAGCTCCTAGTTGGACTGGGGCGGGAGGTAACTCAGGTGGAAGGGCGTCGAAGGGCGGACGATCCAATCCTCGTCCTCGTTACCGTCGCTGAACAAGCGTTGCGCCACAAAGACGAGCCTGTACCTCCCGACTGGCGGGTACACCCCCCCAACCATCTCGCCGAGCCAACCCAACTGAAAGCCTATCCTCGGCATAAACTCCAATGGAGTGTCGTAGATCCTCCCGATGGCCTCGAAGCCGCCCGGTATCGTGTACGTAGAGTTGTGGGGGCAGGATGTGGCAGGAACTACATGTATCGACATGTGTTTGGTACCCCATTCAAGTCTGAACAAGAGTATGGGAAACGAGGGGTCGTTGTCCCAGTCGAATTCATCGCCCGGCGCTGGAAACACGAAGCTCTGGTTGGCAGGGATGGGGTTCAAGTCCCAGTCAGCATAGTCAGCCACGTACGCCGTAGGCATCACGTCTGCCTCGTACAGGGAGCCAGAGATACCCTGGTAAGGGATGGACAGCCCACTATCGTCGGTGCCGTTGACAGCGATGAAGCCTGACCAGTAGGGGTAGCGGTTTTCGTTAAGACCCTCAGGTGCAGAGGCCGTCACCTGTATGGTGGCCGTGGATCCGGCGCCTACCGTCACCTTGCTCTGGCTGAAAGAGAGTTCAGCACCCCGGGGAATAATCTCACTGATGCCGTAGTACACAGTCACCTCGTCTTCTTCCACTGTGTACAGTGTGTGAGATGCGACGTGCGAGATATCAAACGTGACGTCGTCGGTACCATCGTTGATGATAGTAAAGTTCATAGTTCCGGCAAAGTTAGCCGTGTCGTTAAAGGAAAGGCTCGAGGGTTCCAGCCGTGTCGTGGTAAAGGCAGCATCGTACGCCTGCATCAGACCAGCGCCCTGCTGAGCACCCGGGGCCAGCCAATCCTCGAATGAGTCGTCCCACGACCACAGCTGAGGCCTAGCTGTTGAGGCGAAGAGCGTCTCCAGGAGCCCGGGTTCCGGCTTGATGCCGCGAGCCTGAGAGACCAGAGCATAGGCTGCGGCAACGAATGGAGTAGCCATACTCGTACCACTAAGCACAGCCCAGGAATCAAGTTCTACCGGGAATGTCGAGAAGATGTCACCTCCTGGTGCGCCAAACTGAGGCTTAAAGTCCATCTCAAAGGTGGGGCCCCAGCTGGTGAAAATGCTCACCGCTCCCGGATTAACAGTATTCCACCTTCTAAGAGTAAAGGTGCCTGCGTCCTCAAAGTATTCAAACGCAGCCCGAACAGAAGATCCAGCCTCAAGCGCCTGGATCAAATCTTCGCCCGTCTGGCGACTGATGGAGGCTGCTCCAAGGATATTTTCAGTTCCCTCATAGAACTCGACATCGTACCACACCAACTCATTGTCGAAACTGTATCTGACAAGGAAGCGAGCGCCCTTGGCAGCTAGGTTGATGGCTTGGTCGGCAGCGGAGCACTCCTCGCTCTCACGGAACAGGACGTAGAAGTCGCCAAGGTCGGGCGTATCATCGGGCAGGGGCTCACAGGCATCGCGGGTGTTATCAGTGTCAAAGCTAGGTGCCCAAACCTCGCGCTCCACTCCATCAAATTCGACGGGGTAAGACCATTCCCAAGGGAAAGCCACACTCTCGCCATCGTCTACCGTGTAGAAGGCCTCGTTCCAGGTCTCTATAATGAAGGGGTTATCGAACGAGGAAACAGCCGTTACACCCTTGCCGTCGGCAGCTAAGATTACTCTGTCAGCGAAAAGTGAATTAAAGTAAAGAAGGGGAGTCTAGAGACCTGTTGAGGAAAAGAAAAGACCTGCTGTACCGCCGTTACCGGCAGCCAATGTGCAAGGCACGCCCCTCTCGACGATGCGGCTGACAGCGACGGCCCAGGGCTCTTCAGTCCATCCGCTTGTACCTCCGATGGATGCGGTGATGATGTCGGCACCCTGCTCAAAGGCCATGTTGAAGGCAGCGATGAGAACATCATTACCGACGCTACCCATACCACAGCCAAAGACACGGTAGGCAGCCAGGGTCACGCCAGGAGCGGCACCGGTAAAACCCTCGGGGTTTACTCCTTGGGCGGCGATGATGCCAGCGACGTGGGTACCGTGACCATCGCAGGTATCATCGGGGTCGTCATCAGGGTAAAGGTTGAGTCCGTCGTAGCCGTCGCCAACGAGCTTCCTCTGGTAAGCGACGCGGAAGCACGTTTCAGAGATGGAGGACTTACATCGTGACCGTACGCGACCAGACAGCCCTCGCCGAAGCATCCACCAAGAGAGGGGTGGTGATAATCGATTCCCGTGTCAATGACGGCGATGGTGACTCCCGCGCCAGTTATGCCCTCGGCATGAAGCCTGTCAATACCGGTCATGACATGAGGCGGGTACGGTGTCGTCCCGTTGCCGCCCTGCTGTCTTTTGTGGAGGGTTTTGCGGCCTGACCTCTCGGTAGGCCTCCTCTGGTCCCGCAGAGCGTCCCCCCGACCACTCCTCGTGGTGGCGGGCTGGGGTCGATCAATCATCCTAACGGGCCATATGTTCTTGACGGCGGGGAGAGAAGCAAGCTGGGCGGCACGCTCTTCGGCCGTTCCAACGTCGTTGAGCTGGATGGAGACACCCTGAAACAATTCGAAGTCGAGGGCCATGCGAGTCTCATAGCCGGGCTCCGCCTGAGTGCGGAACTGGCTGGCGGACTGAGTTCCGTGTTAGCAGTGGGCTTCAGGGAAATGAGGCACGGAGCTGGGCCAATCTTAACACACCGCTCCCTCTTCGAATTCGACGATGTAAGCGCCAGGCACTTGGTTCGACATGTTGTCCAAGACAGGACGCTCGGCTGCGAAGGCAGCGGACGCCGTCGCTAGAAGCGACAGAGTAAGAGTGGAACGAACCATGGCGATGTATCTTGACGTTGGCCGGAGCGAGTGACTCAGACCAATTGGTTATGACCATTCAGGCCACGGAAGCGACGGGCACGGCGTCTTATATCGGCGTGAACGCGGACAATACACCGCCCATGATAGGATACTCACGACGAGCCCTCGGCATTCGGGGCAGTGCAGGCAATAAACAAGGGTGTGTATGTTGCTCTCTCCGCCAAGGACATGGGGGCTTATTAAGCCGCATCCTGCTGCCCTGGGGATCGAGGGGATTTGGATCCTCTGCCCCTCGGCCCCGGCCCCGGCGGTCTTGTTAAGAGGTGCATTGTGGGTTCGTTTGTCATGCCAACGGCAGGAAGACATCATGGCAGTACGCGTAGCGTGCTCAGCCCGCGGATCGATAGCCTAGATGTGGTTATCCTGACTGTGCCGCAGACCCAGTGCTACCCCTGGATGACCTGCGCCTTACAGAAAGGATTGAATGTGAACGCCAAGACGGTGGCGCATTGGTTGGATGCCGAACTTTGCTTACTGACTGCAAGACTGTGGTTTGGTTCTCGTATTCTGTCGGGCGTAATCTTCAGCGTGCATGAGCATCAAAAAGCGCAAGCACTTCACACGACTCCGCCAAAACCGATATGAGGGAAACGTGCATCGGTTGCGTACCTTGTGGAACATGGGGTTGCTTAGTTGTGCCATAATTTCGCATGTTGTAAACCAGCCGACCATTAATGGCTATAGGAGTCAATCTGCGACACTTCTAGTGATAGTTTGTCACATTACGATACTCTACATTGCTCACGCTATCATTTACCTACACAAGACCCTCGGAATTTATTTCGCCCTCACCAGGTCCTTTGCAAGTACCTTGAGCCACTTCCTCAACGTACCTACTCATGCGTCTATCCTTTCCACCAATACATAGTGATAGCGGTAGCGACTCACAACCTGCCACTTCCCGTAATATTCTAGCGACATGCGGGAGCCCTGCAAGCTGACATGCAGCTCCGGGATGAGGCCCTTATGTCGCAGCATTTCATGAGCCCTGCCAGGATCACAAAGAAGAATCAAGGTTCGGTCTCGTTTTGGAAAGTGTTGTTGTTGTTGCGCCGGGTGATTTCATAGTCCTACACAAATGCGTTCGAAGAATGGGGCTGCAAGACGATATAGCGCGACCCAGGAACGCAGCGGGCGCGTCCGGACGTGTCAAATCCTACTACTTGGATTAGAAGTTCCATGAGTGACTCGGTGGGCACCCAATGTCTCGTGTTCAAAAAAGGGCTTCAAGGCTTGTCGGTAAGTCCCAAGGCATTGGGCGATGGCTGAGCAACCTTCTCCTATTGCCACTCAAGGCTTTTAAATCCGGCAGGTTCACTTTCTTGCTCGTAGAAAGCAGGCAACATGTACATTTTAACCGACAAGATTTCCATACAACAATCAGGGTCAGATTGCACTTGTAACTAATCAAACAAACTAATAATTATGCCTTCAGAAATTCCAGAATCGGTGCGACCTGCTCTTCGGTGATACTACACGGATAACCAAGTCTCTTCGCTTCAGGCTAATGCTCTCCAGCAGCACCTGCATCCCAGCCAACTCTCCTCTCGGGCTAGGCATCACCTCTGGGCCGACTTTGGATTTTGAATCTTCAGGAATCTGAATGTCGTCACTGCGTTTGTACTCTGCAGGCGCTGGACCAAACGGCCCGGGGATCTTGTTGTCGGTATAGGCTTGTGTCGCCAGAGCAGCCGCATCGCTCCCTGCTGAATGGTTCCAGAGAAACTGATCCACTCCGCGGAGCGCGCTTTCCAGTGAACCAACAATCCAAGCGTGCTGAGCCGACGCAGCTTCGCCAATCACGATATATTTGCCGTCAGACCGAGTTGGGTCCTCGTACCAATGGCTGAATGGTCCAAGACCGAAGTAAGCAAATGCGCCCAACCGTGCGGGGATTCTGATACCACTTATAGGCATAGTGGTCAACGTTATTGCTGCTGCTTAATTCGTAAGCTCCTTGTATCGCTCCTCGTCGCCCAATGGAGCTGAATTGAACACCGCATCATAGTGCTTGACCGACGCTTCTCCATCGACTGTCACCACCTGAACCTTGTTGGGATCCGTCGTATCGTATGAGATCTTAGCCACGACTTTTTAATGCTCAATGGCGTCCTGGCTTGTGATTTTGGCCTTCATTGGGGTTGCAATCTCGCTTGCCCCGCCTTCAACGCACCACCACTTCGCTTGAGGATCGAAGTTCGGCGATTCTAAAACCATGTCGCTGGCTGCTTGGTCGTACCAACGATTTCCGAAAGAAAGTCTCGCAGGATTCGAGCGTCTTGTAGTCCATGGGAGGGTTACTTTGAGTTGACAAGTACTGCCTCGCTGTAAGGATCGATTCTTTCCATGAGAACATTCCAGTACATCTTGGATCTCTCGTATCCGTAGATGGTCTTTAGTGATTGCATTTGTTCGTCAACAAGGGTGCTCGCCGGGGTGTGCTGAGCGGTAATCGGAAGGCTGGGGATTCCGAATGTGTTGGATAAAGTGGCGGCTGCCCTTGTTCATGCTGAACAACATGGACACCATTGTATTAAGTCGGGTGTTGGGGGCCTGAGAAATGGTATGGAGTCAGGTTGCCCCGTTGCTGCGTCTGCTTGCTTGTATCTTCGACAAAGTTTATCTCAAGTACTTTGAACAACTGGAAAGTCCTTACATGTTTTATCGGTCAGCATAGGCATGCATGATAAAAGAAAGCAGATTACCTCTCCATTGTTGCAACTTCGGGAAACCGCATAGCTCCGACGTCGTAGTAATCATGAGGCCCAATAGATGGTTGATCTGTCTTATGAGGAAACTTGTACGTGTAAAGCCACACTTCCACTCCCTCTTGATCAGTCTCAAGCAGATGGGACTTGACGTTGAGGCTGGGTGAACGGCCGTTCAAATAGTCGAAAAGCATAGCGGTAAACAGACCTGCGGCACCAGCGCCAATATTTCCAACCGTAAATTCGGCTACAGTACGGGTACTTCCGGCCGACTTACGGGTATTCGCAACATGTAATAGATGACTCCTATCTACGGATTGAGTAGGCTCATCAAATAAGCATGCGTACCTTTGTTTTTCCTAGAGGATACGTACCACGGCCTGTGCTTCTAGCTGCACCCTTACCGGATCCTCGAGAATTAGCTTGCGCGGTCGACTGAGAACGGAAAGACAAGCTGCCGAGGGGGACTTTTTTTCCCCCAAAGACTGGTTTTGTCGGACGGAGGTAGCCATGATGAAGCAGATGGGGAATATTGGTGGTTGTAGTTGGGTAGGATAGGATACAAGTGATCTCTTCGGTGAAGACGGACATATACATTGGCTCATAGAAGAGAGTGACGGCCAGGCCTCCCAGCAAAGATAATGCCGTATTAGCAGGTTGAAGTGAGTTCTATTTGAACAAGCAATATGCGTAGTCCGTAAACTTTACAGTAGTTGCTACAGACCATATCCTTGTAAGTTAGGCCAGATTTGCCAGATGCACTTCAGTATAGGTAGTCGCCAAGATCCTACGAACCACAAAAGTGTCTAGACCAAGCCACCAGCAAGGAACTATTCCACAGGGTACTGCGCACCGCACCAACGTGGCGTGGACTTTGCTTTGCACGCATGATGGGTTTGCTTGATTCGTCAGCGCCCCAGCCAAAGTCCGGCTAAAAATGACCCACCTCAGCCTCAACCAAGCACACTCCGTGGGTGCTATTGATATTCTACTGCCAAAATGAGGAAACGGCCCTATGCAGATGGAACGGGACAAACCTGATCGGTCGAGTGTTGTCGACAGTACTGTTTGCAGAGTTGTGAATCGGATGAATTCGCATGAAAAGTATACAGCTCTTATCCGATTGCTAGGTGAAGTATTTTTGAATGATAATCATATGTCATGACAAAAACTTGAATTTGTTCTATAAGACGATGTTTCCGTGTGTATGAAGTACCAATTTTTCCATCAATGAACAGCACCCTGAAAGCCTCACGTGATCCACGAAGTTCAGCTCCAGCCGCATGCGGGAAAGTACGTAGTCAGCCGAAGTGAAGCCCCCCTTTGAGACGTGAAACCTCTTCCTTCCCAGCTACAGCATGCCCTTAAATACTGTCCCAGGAATTGTCTATACTCCTGCTCGACTGCTTAGCTGCGTATCCAAAAACTTAGCAACCGATCACTTAGTCAGCGACTTGGAAGAACCAGCAAGCATCATGTATCGTGCCCTGGATCACTCGATCGACGAACTGCGTCTTTTATATCTCAAGCCAACTGTAGCCACCCAAGACACTTCCTACGAAGGAGACCTGATAGCAAGCGAGCTTCAGCACCACCGTCTAGCCGATGCACCTCCCTTTGTTGCTCTCTCTTATTGCTGGGGCCGCTCGTTGAAGCAAAGTCCCATCCTCATTGACGGTCGAGTCCAAAAATGCGGCGCCAACGGTGAAAATGCTCTTCGACATCTGCGCAGCGGACAAGGCATTCATATCTGGATTGATCAGCTCTGCATAAATCAAGCAGATAATGATGAAAAAAGCCACCAGGTTCAGATGATGCTGCGCATATATGAGACGGCCTCCCGCGTCGCAGTGTGGATGGGTCCTAGCGGTGATAACAGTGACGTTTTCATCCCTCACGTCCGCGCGATGAGTGCCCTCTTGCGCGACGGAAAGCATCTCGATGTGGTCCGAAGCTACACGGACAGCGGATTTCTACAAAGAATGTCCGAGGCGTTTAAGGCCTTCTGCGAAAGGGAGTACTGGACACGACTCTGGATCATCCAAGAGTTTGCAGTCGCTCGGGACCTCGACATTTTATGCGGAGCCTTTTCCATTAGTTACGGAGACCTTAGAGAGTTCTTACTCTTCTTCAACCAACTATATGTGCATTTTCCGATAGTTCAGGAGCAAGGCGACCCAGACACTATGAAGACCTTTGTCGACATGATGCGTGGATTCTTCAAGAGTCCTTCGAAGAGCTTCCTCGAGGGCGTTTTCACTCGGCGGCGCAGATATCAAATGCGACTCGATCCCTCCGCCCGAAGCACTACGAACCCAACCGTCGAGAGTGTAGAGAATGCAATGTTGAAGGAGCGGGAGAGCCTTTTTGCGGTTTTAGTGACAACTTTGGTGCTGGAGATCGATTATAATCACACACAAGTGACCGATCCTCGAGACCGCATTTTCGCAGTCATGCACTTTGCCGACGATGTTGGCGAGTTCAAGTCGCTACCAAACTACAATTTGAGCTGTGAACAAGTCTATCAAGATGTGGCGCGTCATATTCTTCAGCAGGGAAACGTGGACCTCCTCTCGTACTGCCAATTCCCTCAAGAGACGCCACTCCCGACTTGGGCCCCGGATTGGAGGATGGGGATCAAAAGGCCTTGTGTTGGAAATCCTTGGTTCTCAAAGTTTAATGCATCAAACGACTCCGGGTCCAAGCAGGCTGTTGAATTGCCGGACAGCAGAACCATATCTCTCCGAGGTGTGCTCGTGGATACTGTTCAGGAGATGGGTGAGGTGTGGAACCCTGACTGGATCACGGCTTTAGATTGCAAGGCAGCACTGGCATACATTGACGAAATCGAAGATCTATGCACAAAATCACCTCTTTTGTGTGACAAGATCAAGCAACAAGACTTTAAAGATGTCATGCGCATATGCATTGCTGACCGTTACCATTATAAGGAACCCGAGAGGCAGCCGGAACTTGTTCAGGGCTTCGTAGAGGCAGTTACTCACATGAAAAAGACCCTTGAAAGGAATGAAGAGGAAAAGGAGCTGGGCCTTCACTTGGACGATCCGATTGGATGGCAGCAGCCGTGGTTTATGTTTGCAATGAAGAACTTACATTCGAGGCGGCCTTTTATCACCGAGTCGGGCTACGTGGGGTTGGCGCCAATGCATGCCCAGAAAGGCGATAAGGTGGTCATTTTCCAAGGAGGTAAAACGCCATACATGGTCCGAGATGCAAGTCAGGGTTATGAACTGGTTGGGGAAACATATCTTCATGGTATTATGTATGGCGAGTACATGACGGAGGCAGTGAGTATTGGCAGATTCTCAATAGTATGAGCAGACGAGGACGTTGAAAAACGCTTCATCAAATCTTTTGGCTTGAAGCACTCAATCCTAAACATTCTTCTGCGATTATCACGTCACTTAAGTATAATTTCTTGCTCTAATTTGACAATGGATTACCAGGCTCATTTACCTCAGCAAATTCGAGCAGCCGTTGCTAGATGTATCTTTCAGGTCCAGTCTCAATACAACAGAATTTCTCCCACATTCCTCTTGGTTTCCAGGACTCAGCATCGCCAAGTTGTTCCGGCGCACAGGAATTCGTTCATGGTAGAATGATTTATTCCAGTGGCTTTATATTTGTTCCCACGCACCATCTCTTGTGCACTACAACTTACTAATACATGACAAGGCGCCATAAAAAACTTTGTTGTTACGACGGACCTATCTGTGACGATTACAGGGCGACCGTGTTTCTAAACGACAGTCATCTTCTACAGTCATCTTCTTCTACCTTGTTAACAATGGATGACGGTCGATTCTGTTCTACCCAGAGTTGGTGATATGACTCGGGCTGACAGACTTCTCACTCGCAGCACCTGAAACACTAGCCACAGATTCTTGCGCATTGAAATTGGCACAGACCGACAATGCCGACCGGATAACGCTGTACAACGCCTTACCGCCGCCATTTTCCTCAGTCCAAAATGATGATTCCAGCTGCGTCAGAGACTTTCTGATTTTGGGCAACCACCCTGGCGGAAAAAGAATTGCACCAGCGGTGACTCTCGGAACGATGTTGAGCGAGGCAGACGGCGCATAGCACCAAAGTAGATGTGAGCATCTGTCTCATCGAAAACCACCTGCCTTGATGTCGAAACGGCTTCAACTAGAGTATCTTGATTATGCCATGATGCACTGACTGAGATGCCAGCGACGTTACGCTACTTCTCAATGAAGGTTCGATATTCTGAAGGGAATAGTCCACGCATAATCTCACAAAAGGCCTTCCAACGTATTCGCGTAGTCCGAGATAGCAATATCGCAGTATGAGGGCGAGGTCGTCGGTCATTGGCGGGATATCCAGCTCCGTCGGGATGTCAAATTGCAACAGTGATGGCAAGGACAGATACCAGTTGTGAATCTGAGTTTTCATCATGTCAGCTCGTCTAAGCATCTTTTGAATGCTATGAGATGTTGGAAACTCTGGCACATCATGGACTGTATGAGATTCGATTAAGAAGATGGCGGGCTACGATTTCGGATAGAT
>KL660079.1:127184-149291 GCA_000732775.1 Stachybotrys chlorohalonatus IBT 40285 | reverse complement strand
GGATTCGTCGAGCAGATCTGATACATTGCCTAGCTCTCGGTGAACCTGGGCCGCGTATGGCTGGCGTTTTGGCCAGCGACCACCTCCCCTGTGAATGCCCTTTGGCATCCGACTGTCAAGAGCCAGCACCGACCCGGCCTCGATCTGTCTCGGATCCTCATTGACTGGCTATTCTGAAAGGCGAGGAAGATTGTGCCATTCGTAAAAGCGCCATGGCAACCCCTTACTCGGCCGTGCCCTACAGGTCTTTTTGTTTGAGGCGTCTTCATTTCCTTTCCCCGGGCTCCCTCTGTTCTCACTCGACGCTACAGTACAGTCGACAGGAGAGTGTCCCGGCTCCGCGGCCCTCGGGAAAGTGCGGCAGGTTGTTCGCAGGTTAGCGTTGGTGCAGCGCAAATATCAGGCGAAGATGCCGGGGCAGAGTTACGAGAGGCTCGTTCGAAAAGGCATAGCCAGTGGCGTCATGCTTCCATCAATCACTCTGCGTGTTATGCGATGGGGGAAGAATAAACAGGCCACGGCGCAACTATCCAAGCAATTCAGCAAGGGGCGTGCGAGAGGTGTGGAAGCAGCAATGGATGAATTGGGGGAAAGTAGTGCCATGGCATAAGGTGGTTTGGCTGTTATTTCCTACTCCGGTCCATCTCAGATCTCGAAGGGCGACTGACTTGGGGACCAAAGTACCCCAAGAAGAAAGGTACTCGCGATGCTCATCCCTGCGAAGAGACTCACAGCATGTACATGCACAGGTCCCATAGCGTCTAGGATGGAAATAAAGGGTGGGGGGGGGGGGTTCCTTTTCGCAAGACTACGTCAACTATCTCCTGCATCGCGAGAGCTGTATTTTTTTCTTCTTTTTCTTTTTCTTTTTCCTTTAATTGTTTGTTATTTCCCCCCTTTGGGTTGGGTTTATGGTCAAACCCCGTCAGCACGCCTGGCAGCACATTGTGACATGTCAGACGGTACTGACGCCCAGAGCGGCCGACAGAGAGCTTCTACCCGCAGTGACAGCACGGGTTCGATTGGCTCAAGTCGCTGACCGGTCGAGTCTGCGCTATTTGCCTGCCGATTTCTAATGACCCGGAGCGGGCGCAGTGTGGGAAAATGCGAAACGCCTTTTGTGATGTGACTTGGTTCTTATCACCCCGCTCCCCGCTCCCCGCTCCCCGCTTCGTCTGGAACCTGCAGGTATTGCCTTGATCGCTGCGGATGTAGCTTGAGATTCATATTCGATCAAAGGCTACCGCATGACTCAAACACTGTGCACGCATGCTCTTCTGCCGCCGAGCGCGCAATGCCGCTTGGGAATGCAGGATAAATACGTGGCTTACGACGGAAAGGGGGAATAAGTAAAACAAATGAAGACGGGACCGGGACACCACGAGGCAAGCTAGGTGATCCAATCCGCAGCTTTGTCTGCTCCGGAGATGATTCCGCGCACCATCATTGGTCGGCCTTGCCCAACTCTTCACTCCCCCCCCCCTTCCCCCCTCTATCCCCTTTGCGCGCCCTATCGGCTCACACGTGGCGTTCCTGATCTTGCACTGGATCGAAATCTCCCAGATGCGATTCAATCTCTTTGCCAGGAATGTGCTCGATGGCCCACCGAGTCCAAACCTTGGGCAGCTCGAGTACGCAGGTCCCTTGAATATACCGTACCGCTACGTCTCCTACTGCGGAAACAAAGGGCCTCGTGATCCTTTGCAATCCTACATCCGACTTGATGCTGTGCCACCTTGACGCGTGCGCCGGGAAAGGTCTGGCCGGCCTCGTTGAGTACTGGGGACGCGGGCGGGTAGACCCAACCGTAATGCAGCCTCCGACGCCACTCGTTGTGCGAGCTGAGAGAAAGAGGAACTGGAGCAGGACCAGGAGCACGATCCAGTCAACCCATCCCCGGCTTGCCGCCATCCTTTCTTCTTGCAACCGAACACGCTGCCCTGGAGCCCCCCCTCGGGCGGTGTCCGTTTCCCCCATCCCAGCGCCATAGCCCTTGTGCCCTTGCTTCGCGGATATGCAGCAGCTAGCCAGCCGTGCGGAATAACCACCACCCATCCCGGCCCCATGTCCCTAATCTCATCTCGCCTCGCTGCCTTCGTGATCTGCAGGGAATCGTAAGCGCCATGCAATATGTGGTGGTCGCCCCTCCGATCTAGGATTGGCCCATCCCGTTACCCAAGGTGAGAGAAAAACGCTCACACGCCCCCCAGGGCCGCTAGATCCCCGTCCCACGACCGGGCCGGCCTAGCTGGACAGACGTCACATCCCAATGACCTGGGTCATCGTCTAGCGTGTCCCCATCTTCCCCTTTGTCTCTCGGGGCGAAGGCTTTGCTCTTCCGGGGCAGGATCAGTCCCGATTGTTGGAGGAGGAAGTGGAGGGGAGGGCAAGGACGAGGAAAAGAAAATAGACAACAAGAAGACCAAGGACAAAAAAAGAGCGGTATGCAGCCAGTGTAAAAAGCGTCCAATGGACAGTAGAACAAAACCCAGGGCTGTGTCACGCTGACACCCCAGCAAGATCTCCCTCGGCCTGTGCGGATGCGCCCGCCTGCAGTTGATGTCTCTGATGGAGTCACACAAAAGGGCCAATTGCACACGCCTTGCCTTGTACATACGTACTTTTGAAGCTCTGCTCAAGAATGGTCCCCCAGGAAGGGTTCAGATTGAGTGAAGTCAAAGACATGATCTATATTGCCCCGTGTCTGGTAAGTACTATAGTGCGTAGGTAACAAGTTGCACAGCCCCGAGGTACCAGATTATCTCTACCGGCTTGTCAGCCTCGAGGGTGGTTCATGGTATCATGGCACTGCCTCGTCACCGTCACCATCACCGCTGCGCATTCCACAGGCATTGTCTGTTGTTATTATTGTCGTGATTCTGCGGAAGCCCTCCTCTTCTAGCCCAGTAAACATCGTATATCTATGCCATGTCTTCGTGCCGCTGTCTCACCAGACCTGTCACGCCACTCGGCAAGTGGCATGAAGGTCGTATGACGAAGCCGCGACAATATCATCAACCCGCCCTCTTGGCTTGGCTTGGCTTGGTTCAGGAATCTGACCTGCCTCTGTTCAATCGTTGATGCCAACACTTGTCCACCTCTTGCAGATGACCATGCCCTGCTGGGCTACATCGAGCACCCAGAACCCCTCCACCGACTACGTAAACCAGATTTGAAACGTGTACCGTAGAATCTGCCTCGGGGGATACACCTTTGGTATTCCCGCCTTGACGTCCATCCTGGCTTCCCTCACGTCACGCACCTCTTTCTTCTACCTCTCCCGTGTCCGATGAACTGAAGCACGCTACCCGTGATTGAGATCTTCGTGCCACCCCCGCTGGTCTTCCTTTGTGCCACTCTCTGTCCCACATCTGTACAACCTATTTCTTGTCGATTTAACCTCTTTTTCTTTTCTTTTTCGTCCCACTGTCGCTAGCCGTCCAGGGGCGGTACGAGAGACAACCCTACTGCCTAGACCCTTTGGTTTACCCTTCAGCCTAGGCGGGGAGTTGAGGGGACTTCCGAAATCCCTATTTTACCGCCCTGCTTGGTAGACAATGGCCCATCTTGTCATCGACGGATACCGTCAAGCGCCTCATGCCGAAAATTCAAGTTTCAACTCGCATAGGCAACTTCCAGGCCGTGTGTGAACGTAAGAATCTATGCCGGAGCCATAGCCATTAGGGCATTAACACATGGAAGCTTTGAACAAAATGAGATCACATATTGCTAGGTACCGCGGGCGTTTGTTCACCAGCTACCATGCCGCTGTCAAGTGAGCGTCCCTGTTGAAGAATCCCCTTTCTCCATCTCATATGTTCCAAGTACCGCATCCTCAGACACCCACGTCTAGGATGGCCGAGTTTCCACCACTCCCGCTCTGGGACGAAAATCTTAGTGTCTAAATCCTTCATGCAATGCCCGATGGGCAATGGCTGGTGCGTCGTAATGCAGTCAAGTCAGTGTATCTCTTTAACGCCTGGGATGCAATCCAGCCTACATCCCTATAATGTATGCCTTGCTCAATATATGTACAAAGTGCGGTCATGCCGTGGCGCGGGCCAGGGTTTTGGGTATAAGAAAAAAATTCAGGTGCGCGAACTCAAGGGGCACATCGTCTTCCAACAACGAAGGCCGAGGCCAGAAGTTTGCCGACTTTGAAGGCATGCCGGGAATTAAAGTTTGGTTCGCGACCAACGACGTCAAGTACGTGTGCTTGGTAGTAGTCGAACTTGGCACAGGTTGCGCAAGTCATTTGTTCCGGAATGTTGTCCAGCTCAAGCCTGGCGCTCGGGCTTCGGTCGAATGGATCGTGCCTCGAGTTGACGTTTCCTTTCGAGTTTCGCGTAGTGTAGTCCACAAGCATTGCAGAGTGTTCTGGCACCATCAGGTCCACGTCGCCATTCGGGCGTGTCAACCCTGTTGCAACTGTGACACCTTCCTGGCGGGGCGGCTCGCTGCTTTGAAGGTCAGCTCGGGGTTTCATAATAATCAAAGCCCTATCAACTTACTCCCCGCCGTCTCTTGACATCGGGCATCGAATATGGGGGTTTGCCCTCAGCGTACATGGGCGCGTCCTGGTCGTCTTCATAGGGACCCTTGGGCTTTGCACCCTCTCGAGCTGCACTCTGAATGGAAACCATGACCAGATCCCGCAATTGATCGAGAGAACGCTTCAGCATTTCGGCGTTTGCGAGCATGTCGGCCATTTCTCTTTCCGTTGGCAGTCTTTCCTGTATGTAGTGCGGGCCTTGTTGTTCCTGGGCTATCCTGCCGTAGGCTTCGGCGAAATGGAAGATGGTGCGCGATGATGCTCCAACCTACATCTAGTGAGTTAATGGTCATTTGGGTGGGAGCTTTGCTTTCATCCTTACCCTGCCAAGCGTATCCTGATACGACCAGGCTTCGAAGTGTCTGTTGCCGTTTGCGTCGTACCTCGCGCGGGACTGATAGTCGTGCTCCTCGGGATGCACGCCAGATGCTCGAGGGTCATATGGCCCATTTATGTGATGCACGGCATGCCCCGGAGAGATTGGGTACGCAGGAAGAGGCACTTGTCCAGGAGGTAGTTGACTGGGCGGGTAAGACGCAGCTGGCGGCGGTGGGTGCGAGTAGCCTCCATTGGCATGATGTGGTTCTGCAGCCTTCTGCGATTCGTGAAGATGATGTGGTGGAAGTTCGTGCTTCGTAGGTGGGCTTGGCCGTCGATCAGAAACGGGTGGCAGCCCAGGTCGTCCATTGAATGGAACTCTAGGTGAATCTGTGAAGGTGGAAGGATGCTCCGGTCGAGAAAAAGACGCTGTCGGATGAATCGATTGCGGGGAATGCTTATCAGCCTCGGGGTAATGGCGTTGGGCAGGCACGAATGGCGAAGGCAAGCCAGAGCCTGCTTGCATTGTTGGAGGGCCTGGAGGACCAGGAGGCGGGAGCTGACCAGGTTTGGCACCCGAGATAACTTCGGATAGCGAGGGAAGCGACTGGCGGTTTAGTGTGTCGTTGCCATCCACGGGCTTCCTTGGCTCCGTGGGCGAAATCATGTTGGATATGCTGGGCCCTGGTGGATGAGGGTAGGCAGGTGCATAGGGTTGCTGGGTCTGGTAGGAAGCGCCAGAGGCGAGAATTGTCGTCGTGGCCATTGGGGGAGCAGATGGATCACGGTAGGTATCACGTTGCAGATGCGATGGATATGGTGGTGGATGAACCCGATGATCAGGGTTCGATGATGCCGAGGGGTGACTGTTGCGGGCAAGAAGAAGTCGAGATGTTAGCAGGTGTGACGGGATGGAACACAAGGGATTTAAGATTGTGGAAACGACATACCTATGCCTAGAAGCAGATGCGCCCCCTTCCATGGCTAGTCCAGTAGCAAACAGATGACGATCTGGCGCGGCTTATTGACCAAGATACATCTGGCTTATCACGATTGGGCGACACAAAGGCTCCGAGATGGCGATGAGGAGATGGTGATTGTGAAAGGAGACCAGGCTTCGACTGAATGTGAGACGGGGACGAGGTTGTCTCAAGACGGCTGGAGCAAGTCGCAAAAAGAGCAATAGATATCGAGGTTGGAAAGGAGTAGGCGTGGGTAAATGGAGGAAGGAAAGGTAGGTAAGGAAGACGAGAAGAACGAAAGGAAGAACCAAGCAGGTTAGAGAAACCAAATTTAGCGTAATAAGCCACCGTCTGTAGGCCCGAGACTAGGGTGCACAAGGCGAGATCTACCCTTGGAAACGACGGTCCTCGTGGTGGCGCGCGCGGACGGGAAGTTGGAGTCAGCACGAGGAGCGGCAAAAGCTGGGATGTCCAATGGCCGGGGTCTGGAGACGCAGCGCCTGCAACGGATCCAAGACAGACACAAAAGATAAGCGGGCTGGGTGGAGCGGCCCCAAGCCTAGCAAATCCACAGCACTGGATTGGACTTTGGCCTTGTCTCTTGTGCAAGAGGCTAACGGGCGGCGTGGTTCGCAGCACCGATATGTACCCAGCAGCACTCAAATCGGAGGAATTGGGTTTGCACGGCCTGCAGTTTGGTACCGCCTGTCGATGAGGGTATCGAGATCGTGTGTGGGACCCCCCCACCCTTCCCTTACACTTTGCTGGACGCACACCTCGAGAGAATGTAGGCCTCGACAACAGCCAGTCAAGTGGCACAGAAATAGATGGGCTCCGTCACAAACTGCGCCACGGAAGCTGACGCCGGAGAGCGTGCTGCTGTGCTAAGGTTCCTCTACCGGACTTTCTCCATTCACAGTGTTCGACACCTGTCTTCGGATAGATCCAGGGCCTGAAGGATTATCGAGGCTGGATACAAGAGCACCGAGAGGCAGCGGTCTTGCGCGCCGAGGGAAGGACAGAGACAAATGTGGGTAAAGAGGACAGAGCGCTGCGACGTGTCGGGAACGATTGGTGAAGGCTAATGGTGTTTGATCACCGCGGGTTGGACGAGATCTGACCAGATGGACAGCCGATGCATTCTTGGCAGTGGGAAATATCTGTAGGAGGAAAAGAAGACACGAGACTGGTTACAAGAAGTGGGAGAGGTCTCCCAAAGGGAAGGGGCTACTGGCAAGGAAGGAGCAGGACGGGTGATATTTGCCCAGCTAGGTGCCTCAGTACCTTCCCCCATTGAGTTGCTGTAGTGGCCTGTGTCCGCCTACCGCAAAACACAACGTCTGGACGCGAGGCTGGGAAGGGGAAGGCACGATTTAGGGTGTGATCAGCAAGGGAAGGAACGGCAGAGCGCAAACTGCGCGGCCAAATAAAATCAGGCCACTCTTAGGACTTGCATGCTAGGCCCGTGCTAGACAGATGCAGCATGTCATAGAGGCGCAGGTACATCATCTACGGCCGAGTACCTTGTACACAGCACGTAATACTGTAGCGATCAGCTGCGACCCAAACACCTACAGCATGGTACGGTGCGGTACGATGCGCGGGTATTTGATGGACGGGTAGATGGAGATGGGGGGATAGAGATGGGCCGATCCGGGATGTTGTCGACAAGGGTTCCTTGTCGAGTGGCCAGGCAGGGACGTAGGACATTGACGTGTAACGCGTCTGTGAGCATGTAGGTATGGTAAGTAATAGGTAATTACACATCAGGTCGAAGGAGCTGCGGCGCGCCCAGCGATGGTGTCAAGAGAAAATGGGCAATGCGCTTCAAGCAGAGATCCTAAGCAGTGTCTCCTTAATGGTGAAATGTGAAGTGTGTGAGGCCAAGTGGTATGAACTAGGGGAAAAGAAAAAGCAAAACTGGTGGAAAGGGTGCGCGTGTGCACAAATCAGAGGCTTCATAGATAGTAGAAGGGGTGAGGACAATCCCCAGCAGCCGGGCAGCCAAGGGAGGGATCCGTTTTTAGGCGAAATCTGGCGCATCTCTGCCATCGTGGCGGGGGTCACGGGCAGATTCGACCAACGCTCTAGCGTCTCTGTGACGAGACAGAAGGGAAGGGGGTGTGGACACGACCGAAGTTAGTGATGTGGTGGTGGATGCTCCAGAATCCCAGCAAAAAAAAAAGGGGGAGTGAGGAGTACTGTACTCTGCTGTGTGGGATCAACCTGCGATGGGTGTGGGGGACGTGTGGGATACATTACGGTCGGCTGCCATGACCAGCGAGCGGCCTTCCGTACACCGTAGAGGGTCAACGAAGCAGAACAAGGGCAGTCCTGCGAGATGGTTGTTCTTAATAGCCATGATTAAGAAAAATCTGAACTTTTACATTGGTCGGGAATCGTTTGTATGGAATAATTACTGCTATTGCGATACAGGCGATACATGAGCTATTTTCGTGGTTGTCTACTTGGCTGTAGCATCAAGCCGTTACTGCAAACCGTGAACAATTTGACCTTTCTACTAGAGCCTCCGAGAATACTAATATGTCGGCATAGGCGTACGGAACACTTCAAGTCCAGAGCTACCTAGTAAGCCGATAACAGATCAAATTCCACAAACTTAGTAGAAGCATGGGAGAGTTGTGATGATAATATGTTCGAGATCCTCCCCTCCACACAATCTCGAGTACCAAGTAAAATCGCTCGGCTCCCGTACATGGCGCCCGTTGACCGCTTGCAGATGCTAGGAAGGAGGTCCCCAGTCTGCCAAGTCGATGCTTCAGGCGGAATCAGACTGGACCCCCCATGTCTTCCGGGTTACTGTATATTACACACCCGTAGATCTGACTCGGGACATTCCAACAGGGGACACATGGTTTGATCTGAGGCTGCTCTTACCGGGTGTCGTCGAAGCCGTTCATCTAGAACCACAGTCCAGAGGGAATCAGGCCATTGAAGCTGTCGGTAGGGCCAAAGCAAAGGTTGCACACGCTTCACAATGTGAAAAGCCTAGCTGTCCACTGAAGTCGCGCGGTGGTCAAGCAGGACCTGACCTTGGCTTCATGGGGCAGATGGAGGGCATTTTTCGGACCCTTTTTGCCAACAGCAACCGAGCTGTCACTGTCAGCGACGAGACATGGGCAGGGGGTCAAGGCAGGCAGGGAAACCGAGATGGGCGGGATTGGATGCAAGAAATACGCCCAGTGGTTCAGCGCACCGCTCAGGCGGCAGGGAACAGAATGAGGTTGGGTAGGGCGCCATGCTCTGTGTTCTGTAGGCGACGACCTGCGCCCAAGTACCCGCGAGCCAAGGGTACATGGTCTTATGTCAACGAAGCTATTCCACCATGCCATTTTGGGCATCTGACCAGGGTGATGGGCAAGGTGGCAACCACGCGAACCGCAGACCAGCGCCGCACTGGCGGGCTGCCGGCCTCGGTTACGATATGGCGCGCCCCTCCCACCATCGAGCCTTGGTTCACGCTGGGCCCACGCGCCCTGATCCCAAGCGCACCCCCTCCCCGAGCCCACCTAATCTTGCCCGCGGGCGCTCAGATCAAGATGGGACAAGATGAGCGAGATGGGGTGAGATGGGCTCAGTGGTTTCCAAGTGGATCCTGGTCAAACAGCCCACCTCATCTGCTAAAGTGCATCTGGCTAGGCTGTCCTGTCATTTCCTGTTCCCCGGCTGGGTCTCGCTGAGCTGCCGCCAATCTCGAATCGATCGTGCAGTGCCCCCCCCCGCGCTCCAAGTAATTAATGTCCTCTGCACCGCACCAAAGTATCAGCTGCAAGATAGCCGCGATTCAGTCATGAACGTGCTTGTACGAACCGAGGCTTCTATTGTACGATTACCGGTCTCCCTTGTGCGTTGAGAAGCTCAGAGCTTATAGCCATCACCTCTAGTTCAAGGTGCCTTGGCGGATCTCACAAACCCTTTTAAGTCTGGTACACAAGCACCAGACCACCTACCAATACAAGTACTAGGTATCATGATATATTAATCTACCCTCCGCCGCTGGCTCTCCATCGATCCTAGAACGGAGGCTTCCTAGGGTGCAGAACGCCTCGGATGCAGGAAATACTTTCCATCCTGGTACTTGCTACCATGCATATATATGTCAAGGTACTATATCCTCCTGGCTGAACTTACAGGTTCCTAAAACTTCAAGGTGGGAAACGACATGGAAGGTAGTACTAGGACTCAATGTGGTGGAAGTGGTTGGGACGTACTTGCCTGTTCTGTGGTGAAATTTGCCTTTTGTACTGCACCACTTCTATTGCAGATGGTATGACGATGATACCTAACTATAACGTTCCTGTTAGTCCTGATTCCCGCGCCTCCCACCAGATAAATATACGACCTCGAGGCGTCTCTGCGCCTCCTCCTGCTATCCCTCCTTGGGACCGGTCGTCAAGTACCGCCAAGCAAGCCACCTCAGACGATGTGACACGTCACAACTTGTGAGTCAATAGGCTGAACGAAGCAAGTCTTGTGGTTCAGGCTACCTCATCTCGACTAGTATCGACGCAGCATATGCCGAACACGTTGTTACTTTTCTGATTGGTCATAACTGCAGCTAGAGTCGAGAACCAAGCACACTTCATTCACGACTGGATAGGCAGCACTGCTCTCGCGTAAACCTAAGCGCCCGGTGCAGACAGGGTCATTCTGCAAGCGACCTACATCGGTCCGTACGACGGCATTGTAGGTGGCATAGAAAGCCGACCAGTCGGCCTCTCGGCCGTGGTCCAAACCTCCAGAGGTTGGCGAGTTGTGAAAGAGCCCTTATATTGCATGGGGGTTAAGGATCCGGCTTCGGCTTCGGCTTCGACTTCGACCTCGGCTAGTCAATTTTTCCCGGCATATTGGGACGGCAAAAAAAAAAAAAAAATTGGACAAGGCAAATATGGCTGCAGAGAAGGCCAAGGCGTGAAGGAAGATCAAGTCACCAGGTGGAGGTGGTGAGAAACAAAAGACCTTTGCGCCGACTTCAACGGCCATGCAGGGCGCCTGCGTGCACGAATCAATATTTCAAGACCGAGTAGGTCTATTCATCTTCCCAGTGTTCGTCGAGTGGCCCTACTGACGAGGAATACAAGCTGGGTAAGGGGCTTTACAAGTGCTAGGTGATCCCCGCGCCCGCACTACGAGGTCCACAGCGCAATTACGGAGATCCTATGTGCAAGGTCAAGGCGCTAGGATGACAGGAAGTTGAGGAACCCCCCCGTTCGCCAGGCTCGAAGGCACGATACCGCTGCTCGCACCTTTCTATTGGACCGGTACTACGGAGCTGGATGGCATTAGGTGGCATTAAATGGCCATGGTGTACCTGTTCGCTGCGAGGTGCGCGGAGAATATTTCGTACTGCTGACCGAGTTCCCTTCTCAATCAGCAAGGGACACATACGATCAAGCCAGGTCTGAAAACTTGCCAGTCGTGAGGTCCACGGCCGGAATTTCGCAGATGGCCAACAGAGAAACATTTGGGAGCGCAGGTTGAATGGGCTCGATAACGGTTATGCAATCAGGGTCCAAGGTGCGCGATCACCCATGAGGGGGCCGTGTTCCAATCCTTGGCGAGCTAATAACGTACCAGGTCATAGACGGACCATTGCGAATCAGCACATCCGTCTGTTGCCTATGATTCAGGCTTGGCTATCTTTGGTCTGTCTCCGAGAGGGGAAATCGCATCTTGGTGAACCTTTTACCTTCCTAAGCTTAGCACATACCCACCGCAAAGCGGAATCCCTACTGCACTGTACGCACACGCGAGCAGCTCCTTCTCCACTGTGATCATACCACTCCATCTAGACAAACCACCCCGAATCGATCGAATTGCCGATAGGGTATGATTTGTGGTGGAGGTCTGAGGCGGGTCCAGCGGAGTCTTCCAAACAGGACTTACTCGGAGCAGCCTGCTGCTGTCCTTGTTTTCAGTGACGAGTCCTGCGAAGGCACTGGTCACCTGAAGTTTGAGTAGACTTGTCCCCCTTCACATTGGTAGCTGTATTTGTATGGCTGGAAGCTGCCCTGGTGACGAAACTTGCACCCTCGTGCCCAGGGCAAAAGCCTGCGGAGCCGGGCTCACACTCCGTTCTCACAGCAACACACTAACGCAAGTTGGGGGGTGATGCCTTGCGCCAGGGCGTGGCTACAACCGAGCAAGCCGCCCGACTGACGCCATGACACGTGGCGGCTCAATGGATTTGTGGGAAGGAAGAGCAAGACGTCCGGGCAGTGAGTGAGAGGTTAGTGGTGTAGAACAAGAGACCAGGATTGGTGGTCCGTCAAGGTGGACACCCCTTTGGCACACCGGTCATGACAGGTCACGGTTCCCACTCGTGTCCTTGCCAAGTACGGATACTCCATCCTTTACGAATGCATGCTGGTACCGGAAATGGATCATCATCCCGCAACAGCAAAAGCTGGCTCAACCATGACATCCTTAGGAGCCATCCTTTTGCAGATGACCTGCGGTACGGGCGCTGTTGTCGCTCGCTCAACCTCAGTCCAAAGATGGCCTGAGTGGGAGGGGCCGTCATCTTAAACCCATATGCATACATATGCATACGCACACGTCAGGCTGGTGAACTGAAGAATCCCTTCGACTGTGGTATAATGGTGGTGGTGGTCGACTTGGCCCAAGACCCAGGCATCCGCCGATCTCACCCATCTCATCGATCTCATGCAGCCATCTGCATGCCCTCCGGAAACAGCCCGCTGTTCTTGGACATAGGGGCCCCCCTGGTCATGTACTCCTGTTCAGCACGCTCCATCGGCCACATCGGGTCCCGCTGCAGCTTAATCTTCGAGGACATCTTCCTCCTCCTTATGGGCGGCAACCCTCCCGGGTAGCTGCCTATGAGGATTTCCGTCAGATCCTCGGAAATGCACGCCGAATTGTCACAGACTGTCGCAGGGGCAAAGCGATGCTATGGCTTGTTTGTCTTGAGGGTCCTTTCCTCCCCCGGGCTCCCGCAGATGATGGTGTGCCCGGAGAAAGGGAATTCATGTACTTTGTCCGTGACGTATTCGTGCCGGGATACTATGGGCCAACCATGTTGCATACGGTGCAAGATGGGCACACAGAACACCCTTTGAAAAAAATCTTACTTGCCAGGGTTTGGCAACCCTCCCCTGACGCGGCTGCGTGGGCCAAGGAGTCCCCGACCAGTATCTTCATGTCGAGTCACGACCCTTTCATTTTGGTCGGCAACGCAACAGCCGCCCGGTTCTGGAGCGGTGGTAGCCCAAGTTAGCATTCCCACTCCAGTTTTGCGCCCGTACTCGCTGTCTAGGACGTGATCTGTAGACTGGATTGCGGAATTCCCCGATCGATGGCTGAAGGGTGGTGGGAGGGTTCCGTATCTGTCCATGATCGCGTGGACCGAAACGCTTCGTATGCAAGGATCTGCTCCAACGCCTTTGCAGATGCCTGCAAGTTGCCTGACGAATTCCGAGTGGACGGATCGGAAATGGCTAGCAGGGCATGGAGTCGGCGCTTTAACTTGTCAC
Source organism: Stachybotrys chlorohalonatus IBT 40285 (assembly GCA_000732775.1). Lineage (NCBI taxonomy): Eukaryota > Fungi > Ascomycota > Sordariomycetes > Hypocreales > Stachybotryaceae > Stachybotrys > Stachybotrys chlorohalonatus. Next base: position 135,942 of record KL660079.1, on the reverse strand, counting down.
CACTGCAACGACACAGCCCTGAGTGGTGTTGGAAGCGCAGATGGACTTGAGCCGCCGGCGACCGTAGGCTGCTGGCCACCACCAGCACGGTGAGAGTCGGCGCACTTGTCGCATCAGCAACAGGCATTTGAAAAGCAGAAAGGGGAAGGAGGAGAGGGTAAGATGGTCAATAGCAAGGGCCTGACCTATACCAGACGTTGCCGGTCTATAGCTCAGGCCAGCCCAAAGATGCATCTCAAACCGTCTCTCCCTGATCTGCCGGTCAGTCAACCAAGCCCCATTAGGCCAAGGGCGAGTCCTATTCTGGAAATGTACGTAGTAGATCGATGTCCCACATTATCTCGATGGCCTACCCTTGGCGGGAGCATTTCAAACGGCAGCAAAAAATCCGGGACCGGGTGGTTACGAGTCGCTTTCCATGTTCACGATGCGAAGCATGAGCGAATAGTTCATGCTCTAAAATTATCATCCAACCGGAAACGAAACGAACCCGGTGAAGGAGGCGCACCCCGTACTTGGAAACTGTGCGGTACAAGTCCTTCAAGGTTGTATCGTCAAGTTCCAAGGCACGGAAGGATGGTGGAAGCAAGATGAGTGTTGGCAACGGCATCGAGCCGCCAAGGCCGGGACGCCATTCTGAGCCCTGTCGTTGGTGACCTTCCATGGACACCGCCCATTGGATTCCTATACGACGTATGCCAACGCTATCGTTTGGGTTTCCAGTAGGGGGCGCAATTCGGTAGCGAGGCGTCTAAACCCCTGCGCTCTCTTCTGGGGTTGTTTTTGGCTCTCCGGGTGGTGTGGCTTGGATGCACCACGTAAACAAGCTGATTTCGCGGAATTTTGCCGATGTTTGGCACCAACAGCAGGGGTCGCGCGGGCTTCTAGAACGGCTAGATGATGCAAGAAGAGGAGGTCATTCTGGCAAACCCTACCTATTCGGAAGCCAAGGGAAGGTCCGGTTGCTGCCATACGGTCTAAAGACAGAGTGCTGTAGCTACCGCTGTGTTTTGCAGCCATATTGATGATTCGACCTTGAACGAAGCTGTTGCTTCTTCTTCTACACCATACAAACATACATTTGTACCGTTTTGTGCCAAGCCAAGCTCCCAAGGCACACATGTATACATAGTCAGTCGATGCTAACAATTCTTGGTAGAGAGCACGGTGGTGCTGAGTCTTCCGGCTTATTTGGAGCTGCCATATTGACGAGTCTGGCTTTCTCTTGCAACAGCGATGACTGTTTCGCCTCTCTGTAACCACCAACTACCACGAGTACATGCCATGGTACGACTCACTCCCCGGTACTCGCGTTCGAGTGGTCAAATCCCCTCCCCTAGGGGAGCTGCCACGTTCACAAAGTGTTTTGGCGGAAAACGAATCGACATACACGCATCAAGACCCTACTTCTACTTCCTATCTGGTTGTAAGTCTTGCAGGGTGGGGTGCATCAGCCGGCCGGCCTCATGCTACAAGGAATAAATATATGCCTTGGCAGAGGCGGTTCGTGGGCAGTAGCAGCGTGTCCTACTTGACTCGCCTCAGCTGGAGGGCCCTCCGAGCCGTCTTGTATCCCGCCTCAACCCGGCCTTGTCTCAGTTGGTGAGCCGTGCTGCGCCCTGACCGTGACGCCAGGCCGCTCCCTACCGCATGTCAATCGAGTTCCCGGAAACCCAAGGGAAGGAAGCACGCCTGGGTGTTGATCAAGATGGTCCAGCTTTCTGGATGGCAGATTGAAGCCCGCACCTGACCGACCGCCCATCGCAGCCGGGTCCTGTCTCGCTTGACGCGAACGAGAGATGCTTCCCACAGAAAGAGGATCATCTCCTGGCCCCCGAGTCCTGCCGGTATGTGCGTGCCGAAAGATGGTGGCACGGGGAGCAAATGCCTCTGCGGGTGCCGGAGGGTGTGAGCTCCGAGACCTTCCCGTGCTCTAAGAGTCAGCCGCGCGCGCGCCAAGTGGGCAGCATCTGGCGACTTGCCATTTCCCCGTTCCAGCCCGGCGTCTCAGCCTTACCAGCGATCTCTGCAGCTAGTCGCGCCTTGTCACACCTCCAGCTCTCCACCCCATCTACAGGTGTGTCTTCGCCCTTGCCTGAGTGGCTCGGCCTGTTTGCCATCTGAGCCGGCGCGCCATGAACGACTCCTGCATCAGGGCTAGATTCCCACGCGATCCGGTTGGCATCACACGCCGGCACGGAGTTGGTTGGGCCGCGATGGGCAGAGAGTCATTTCATTTCATTTCCCCTCGGTTTTGGTGGAAAGGGGAGACGGAGACTGTCGCCAGCCCCATACTGGTCACACGCTTGTGTCCCGCGGCCTCAGCCGGAGCAACTTGGCGGCGGAAAGCTTGTTCAGCTTCCTCGGAGGCGGTCTGGTCTCTCCGGAAGTGCCATGCTGGATTCCACGGCTGCCACGGGGAACTGGACAGAGCCCTGCATCGGGCCCGTGTGCCTGGGGTGGCGGATTAGTAGTGGGACGTTGGCAAGCAAAACTTCAATGACTCCGAAGCCGCCTCCGTCTGTCCTCAACCGCCTCAGCCAGGGACGAGGGCGGCCGTTTCTGGATGGCCTTCTTCACAATGGTGCCCAATCTAGGTTTCTGGAAACAGACGCGGGAGTGATCTACAGTCTTCCAACCGGCTATCGACACTAGTGGTCGATCACGAGGATCTATCCATGGAGCTAAATCCCACCTACAGTGCAGCACAATGCAGACCTCGACGCCCGCCGCCCCTTGCTCCCACCTCGCCATTCCAATGGGGACGTTGCCGCCATCCTGGGGGTCCATGAATGAGAGGCCTAGCATCCAAAGTCTACACCGTCGAGTGAAGCTCTTGGGTCGTATCAGGGGCCTGCCGCGATAGGCGAGGTCCTCCTGACAAATGGGGTAGCGTCGGCTCTGTTCCCAGCTTTTCTACCTCTACGTATCAACAAAGCTTGTGGCGCGCGAGGGAAGGGATCCCCGAGTAAGAACACACGGAGCCAAGAGCTGGTCACCCCGACACTGCGGTCTGGCTGCATGGTCCCGCCTGTTAAGCCCCCGATGCATGGTGCGTATCGTGCATGCACGCAGGGTCTCGCGGCATCTGGTTATTCCAGAGCATCCCGTGACATTGGCTCACCGCCGGATCAGTGCGGCAAGTGCTGCGGAAGAAGGGCCACGAGGCAGTGAGGTGCATGGCGAGATTACCGAGGGCAGGGCGAAACCAATTGTTTTAGCCCTTGGACAGCGAGTGTTCAAAAGATCCGCCTGTTCAAGACTCAACAACTTGCTGTTCGACGCCGCCGTGGGCGACGTGAACAGCATCACATTCCGCACTGCAAAGCTCAGCGTCATCATAGCAGCATCATCAGGCGTCGTCCCGAGCCGGCCGTCCCCACTTGTGGAGGCTTGGCTCGCCCAACTCGCATTGCTCATCCATCCACCACCCGTCGCTCATCACCACCGATCCCTTGATGCTGGTGTGCCCTGCGTCGAGGCCCTGACAGACCGTCTCACGGACCCTGAATCGAACTGCTCTTGGACGATCGTTTCCCCCCTTGGCCGCGGATGGCGTTGTCCAAACATCTCGCCCCCGTATCTGATAGACATTGTTGGTTGGTTGCTGCCGTCTGCAGTCGGATGTGACTATCGATGGCCCGTCCCGTGGTCCCTCGTTTGACCCTGCCCATTCGGGATAGAACCGAAGCACATGTCGCGGTGGAAAGCTCTCTTGGGATGTCCCCTTCTTGTTGGGCTGCGAAACCCTGCATGAGCCAACCGTACACCATCGACATGTGGATCTTCAGGAAATCCAATAACACACACGCACACACACACACACACACACACGCATGCGCACAAGCACACGCACACGCAACAAGGCGGAAGATCTCGAGACCCCCTCTTGGTTACGGACGATATCTCGGCTGAACGACACCCCATCCTTCTTCGGCCTCGCTGTCAGATTCACGGCACAGCATGGCCCATGCATCGGTGTTTCATCACATTCACTTCATTGTGAGTCGCCAATCTGAGATCACGCAGATCCCACATGGGCGCACAGCCATTTCGGGGCCACCAAGACGTGCAGAATTTCGGATGTTTTTCTTTTTCTTTTCTGTGGCATCTTCTTGCACGATTCATGCCCGACTCCCTTTAGACTTTCTCTCGACTGCGCCCGCAATCTTACATGCTTCGGAATGCCCGATCGAGAGCTACGGGACGTCCCGATGATCACATCCCTTTCTGTCTTCCTCTGTAGCCAGGCCCGCTTTGTTAGGCAAGCGAGCTGAGAGAGAGGCAAAGCGATGCACTTGCATGTGCTGTGTCAGATGTTCCGGGAGGCCAAGACGCGTGGTGCGTGCCTTGCTTCTTTTTTTTTTTCTTCTTCTTCTTCTTCTCATTCTTAGCCTTTTCTTTTTTCATCCTACACTTGCACTTCGGTGAGACATTGCGGCATTGATCATCCAGCAGTTGGTGTTGCCAAGCTCTACCATTGCGCTTTTGCTCGGCCACTGGGCATGGCCCACGATATGCTGTAGTGATGGGACCAAGAGTAATTGCAAGGCCACGGCGGTGGCTTTGAGACCAGGCTGCCTGCCGCATCAGAGCTCTGAAGCCGGTGAGCGCATCACACGGTAAGACAAGGTGTTTTTCAACCCTTGAACGGCAGTGAAAAGTAAGTCCTGCCTTGAGGCGGCAATGCCCTCTTGCAGGTGTGGCCCTACTTCATGTAGGAGTCACAGGGGCTTCGTCTCGATAGTCACGGGCGGCCGGCAGGCAAGGCCCGGAAGAGCTAGACCTATCGCGTGATACTTCGTACCTGTGAAGGGGTGAGGGCATTGTCGATGGTATTTACATGCTACGCCACAACGTAAAACTATGATCAGACCATGCTATTCCTGGGTATCTTGCTGGTAATTCCTCCTACCATTCTCTGCTCCGTGTCGTCCCGGGAGGGACTGGCAGCAGTCGACATCAGACTGCTCCCAAGAATCCAACCCCATCCACGACGCTTCCTTCATCACGTATATACCGTAATCCGTCAACACAAACCTTTGCCATGGATGGCATCGCCAGCTACGCCCTGACCTGCAGGGTTCCGTTGAGGTGTATCCGTCTGCTGCTGCTCCCGATAAACACACCGTACCGGCCGCTCTGCAGCCGCCATCTCTGCGCCACGGCGTCCCACACGCTGAGGTCTCTTCGTGTGAGTGTAAACGAAACCGCTGCCGTGGCGTTGACATCCAGCACTGGTTTCTCGAATCCGCGCAGCTGCCTGGCGGGCGAGTTGGGGATTCCCAGGTAGAGCTGAGCCACTTCGGCGCCCGGGACGTCGCCCGTGTTCCGAATCTCTGCTGTGACGGTCGCGACGTGGTCCCAGAGATCCTGCTGGCCCCCCTGAACAACGGCCCCCGTGGGCCACTCGGCCAGGCTGGCGTTGCGGCGTGTCTGCACGGTGAGGTTCGAGAATTCAAAGGTCGTGTAGCTGAGGCCGAACCCAAATTCGTACCTTGGCGCTATGTCTTGCTGATCGAACCGGCGGTAGTCGACGTATACGCCCTCGGTAAAATCGGACTGCGGAAAGTTGACGAACTCGCCCTCGGCACGATCGGGGCCGAGCATGTTCCCGTAGTCGGATTCGTTCCTGGCAACAGTGTACGGCAGTTTGCCTGAAAAATTGGATTCGCCGTACAAGAGGGACACGAGGGCGCTGCCCGAGTCTTGGCCGGGCAGGTGGGCGAAGATGATGGCCGTGACGTTGGGGTGGTCCACAAATTGGTCGACCAGCCTGGCACCCGCATTGTGTAGCACCACGATGGTCTTGTTACACTGATCTGCGACCTTGATGATCATGTTGTCGGTGTAGTCATCCCTGAGGGCGGGCCGGTCGTACCCTTCCGAGGCCCATGCGTTGCCGAAAACGATGCAGGCATCCGACACCGGGTCGACAACGGGTTCGGCCGAGGTGAAGTCGTGAAACAGGGCCGTGCCGTTCTGGAAGGCCTTCATCTTGAGAGCCTCGAAGGGGGAAAGGAATATGGCCGGCGTCGTGGCCCCAGAGCCTCCCCCATGGATCAGCGTGCCGTCCAGTGCAATGCTGGAGTAGTCGGCATCGAGCTCACCGGCGAACCCGGCTTGCATTTCCCTCGGGTCTGTTGCTTCTGTTCCGAACCTCCACGAGTACTCGCCGAGGTCGCCGCCTCCGGGCGAGTAAAAGTCTGGCGACTTTGCCGAATAACCAACGACGGTAAGCATCCGTGGTGAGCGTAATGGCAAGGTATTCTTTGTGTTCTTCACAAGAACATGGCCTTCGACGGCGCCTTGGAATATCGTTGGGCTTGCCTCTGGGTCTCTTGCATCGACAACTCTGTGCGGTCGGGTGACGCTAGACGGCATGCCGGCGCCAAGATCCGGGAACCCCGAGTCTTGCTTCATCTGATACCATGATGATACGATTCTGAGATGTGTTAGCTTCGCAATCTCTCCGTCTGGCTTTGGCAGGCCATAGCGGGACACCAACCTCATGGCCATGTCTGTGACGCGTGACTCGGGAACAGAGCCGTTGTTGACTGCCTCGACAAGCCTGTCGCCCCAGAAATTACCGGCGGTCGGCATAGCCATGTCCATACCGCTGAGAGCAGTGGCAACTCCGGCGTGCTGCGCACTCCAGTCCGATATAACAAATCCCTGCTTCTGTTAGACGAGACATGGTCTGGCAGGATGCAAGTACGCACTTGGAAGCCGAGCTCCGTTTTGAGAAGGCCGTTCATGGTCTTGCTGTTGGCGCAGCCATAGGAATTGTTGATTCGCTGGTAGGAACACATTATATTGCCCGTGCCTGCTCGAACTGCATCTTGGAACGGCCTTGGAAGGTCAGCTCACCCGTACCACATCAGCAAGGGCGGACTCTGGACGTACCAAAGATAGAACTCATGCATGGTTCTATCGTCAATGTTTGAAGACGTGGCCTCGACACCACGATGGGGATTTCTGTGAGTCTCCTGTTCATTGGCAATAAAATGCTGCAACCGTCATTAGCCATGCTGACTGGGAAAGCGGTGTGATTGAGTGCTTGCCTTTGTGCTCGTAATGACACCCTGAACTTGGACGCCGACCACGGTCTCGTACGCCAGCGCACCGGCGAGATACGGATCGGCCGAGAATCCTTCCCAGTTCCTCCCACTGCTGACAACGCGCAACGCCGGTCCCACGACAGGCCCGAGCAGCACGTGGACTCCTTTTGTTCTGAACTCGTGGCCCATGGCCGCTCCGCGCCAGTAGGTAAGATTCCGGTTCCAACTGTAAAATCAACTTAGCACAGCAATACTCCTCGACGTGCTTGTGGGAAAGCTACTGACCTTGCTCCGGTGTGGATGCCGCTGGGGAACGAGCTGACAAAGTCGGTGCCTCGAAGACCTTGTCCAGCATCGCCCAGGCAGAGTCCGGGAAAGCCCACGCTCCTCACCTCTGGTACTCTGCCCACGCATCCGCTGTCTGGTGCTATGCCGGCTGTCAGGCTAACCTGTCGACTTCGCAGTCAGTCCGTAATCTCCCTAGGATATCGATATGGTTTATGCTTGCCTTTTCCTCCAAGGTCATATTCCCAACCATGTGTCTTGCCTTGTCAAAAGCAATAGCCCAGGAACCGCGCCCAGTCATATCCGCTAGCGCATTCTTAGTACTGAATGTTTCAATCTCATACTGGGACTTACGTGAAGGATACACCGGCGGCGAATCTCCGTAGAAATGAGTATCGTCCTGAATGACCTCCTGGCGCTCAGCATTTGCCCCATCATCCCCCGAGCCGGAACTCCCGGAGTCCAGAGCAGCCAACCCAGCCAGTCCACTCAACAGGATAAGGGGCACGACAATCAGCAACGCCAACCCACGCCTGGTCTTCAGGAATGGGTAGCGCCTGGTCAGCGATAGTCATAAGGACCTGGGCCGCGCTTCGGAAGAAGGTTTCCTTGGCATGTCGACGTTGGAGGCCATTGGTCTAGATTCGTCCATTGAATTGACCATTGCGCTTGCGTGTATGGGCCCGCTGATATCCGCCGTCTTGTTGCTTGGTCTGTTTCACAGGATTTGGCAGCTCGATGGTATGCGGTGCTACCCGAGACTGTTCTGAGCGCAATGAGCAACGCCTGCTATTGATTGACGGTTGATGAGAGAGAAGAGCTCTCTGAGACACGTTTATATTCGATAGAATAGCGATATTACTTGCAGTCGTCCACTCACACAAGCAGAATAGTGCCAAGACTGTTGATATTGACATCGTCATTGCCTGTCGCGGAGTCGTTGGCCAGGCACGCGGTAGAACCACGGGCCGTCCCGGAAATTGGCCTTACCTGATACAGCCTGGCTCGACTCTGCGCTTCATCCCATATTCTTTTGCCGGACAATTACAACTTCACTGCCACGAGCGTCAAGACACCACCAATACCAACCACGTAGGCACCTACAGGACTTTGGTAAACCTCACGCTTCTCCCTACCTGAGCCACCTCCTCCTACTTAGAGACATATTCCCCAATACAGCTAAGCTCTCTGTAACAACGTGCACCTCCACGGTACCCATCACGTTGATGCGTCCGTCCCGGGACGTCCGCCTGAAAGAAAGTGACGTTCGCCGTCCAACGGCTACGGATACACACGGCTCCTTTGGGCGATCGGCACGGCATCTTTGCCTGTTTTAGGCACCAAAAAAATAACCACCCCTAAAAAAAACAGAAGAAGAACAGAGAACAAAAAGCCCGTGCCACGCTGCTCTG